>JAHWFP010257033.1:0-12233 GCA_023313725.1 Lithobius niger
AGGTGGCCAATTTATAATTTATGTTTGTTTTCCAGTTTAAGGTCCTGTAATTTTAGCCAAGTTTTCTTCAACAGACGAACTTTACATCAACTGGTTTTGATGTCTTGGATGAAGGATGAAGAGAATTTAGAAGATCAAGAATTTGAAGAATCAGTTTAAGAACTTATAAAACATTTTGGGGGAAATAAAGATTAATAAAATTTTGGAATTTTGAGATTAGAAATTTTAGAAAACTAAACTTGAATTCGTAAATTAACTTGAATAAATACCTAATGGATAATAGATATATAACACGCACTTATTGGAAAGAAATTATAAGAATTTAATGAAAAATATTTTATGCAAGAAAAAAATATTTTTTCTTTTTTAGGGGAGGTGAGTGTAGTGTATGTACTATGCCTGTCTGTAGAGGGCGCCTGTGTCGCCACTCTCCTTGTACTACCCCAGTTATCATGTGACTTTGGTCACATGATAAAGACAATAAAAGCTCTGAACACCTTGGCTTCAGAGCCACTTGTAAGACCTTAAATCCAGTATGGACTTCACTTATTATACTAGTTTGGTATAGGTTAAACCCTAAGTAATATAGAAGCCACGATACGTTACAGTAACGATTAAAATCGATCCAATACACATTACATACACATTATAGTACGTCTGGTTATTTCAAGATCCTTCAGAATTATTATTTTTAAATCAGCCATGCGTTCTCTTATGAACTGTCTCAACTTTCACTGCTTACCTAAGGAACTGACTTTTGGTGGGACGTATCCAGTCTTTCTTCCGCATGTCGATAATCTCGGCAATATGATCACAATTATTGCCGAAAGTTGCAATGACACCTAAAAATGAACACGGAAAAATAAGCAGCAATTACAGTAATGATGGAAGAACCCGCCTTCTGAGCAGATGGCGGGTTTCACATATTACAGGAGCGGATTTACTGTTCAAACTTAAAATAACTAAGCAGCTCTGTAACTAAGCAATTTTGGTGGATAAAAAAAATCATTTCTTAAAATGGTTAAATTGTAATGGTAGGGAAACGTTTGTCTTCGACTTTTTAATCACCATCCCACAAGGAAATTATCTAAAACAATTTTTATAGGCGCCCACCTGGGCCTAAAGTTTAACATTATAAGTTATTGGGAAAAATTGCTAATTCCGAAAAAAAAAAAGATTCACGACTAGTTAAAATACTGCTTTTTATATTAGCTCATTTGGTACTCTCAAAAATAACAAACGGAAGCCAGGAATAATTTTTTTTACAAATATTTTACCACTAAACTTCGTTTTCATTTACTGCTGAAATCTGCAAATAATTGCCCTTTCTCTCTATTTTGGCACCCAAGAGTTCGCATTGTTTTTTGGAAGAAAAAAATTGTTTCTGATTTTAGCTCAATTTAATGGTCTGTGAGACTACAAAATGAGATAATGCTAAAAGCTGTATTTCCAACAAGTCAAAAATAATTTTCTGAGAATTAGCTAATTTTCTTATTGACTTACGATGTTAAACTTTATGCCCAGTTGTGCACCTCTAAAACATTTTTTAGATTTTTCCTCACTACTTTTCCGCACTATTACGATTTTGAATTTAAAAAGTGTTTGTTTTTTTTATCCAGCCTACTAAGCATGTGTTTTATGAATGTGTGCAGAACAAAAAAGGTGTTGAGACTTAAAAAAAAAAGTGTAGCTTTATGTTTTGTAAATAACGTACACCATACATAGCAGAAATACAGAGAACACCCTACTCACAACTGGTATAACTCTGAAATCTTCAACGCTGCTTCGTTCCCGTAAATTGGTTATTATTAATGTGTTCGCTTGTCACTGGTTTAGCAACCTCATGCACAAATCGGGGATAAAGAAAGACAAAGCAAACACTCTGCGTTTTAAAGAAGGAACTTTACCTTTCAATTTATTCTGTAGATAAAGACAAGCTTGGTCGATAGAGAAGTGAAAATGTTCACAATGAGATGAACCCAACTACACCAGTTTGGAAGTTGTTGGTTCAAAAACTGACCTTTTATGTCGCTGTGTGAGTAAGGTAACCTAGTTCTTGGTATGATGCGGTTGGAAATGTGAATAGTGTGCAATTGTTGTTAGAGCATTAAAGAAATAGCATTATAAAAGTTAGATTTTGTTCATTTTCTATACCTACAGTACTAACACGACAGCTCTTTCCAAAAGAGACATTTGTATATCCCAGCAATGAACGTCACAAGCCAAATCTACAAGTTCCCGAAACTGATGGGTAACCACGTTCGGCAGAGTTTTAACTGAAAACTGACCTTGTCGATGACTAGAAATGGTATCCAGGCAAACTCACTGCCAGCTTGTACCGGCCAGGATCGCGTGAGAAACTGCAACTCTCCTTCTGTTTGAACAACTGAAGATTGTTCCAACGAGAGGAAATTATCTCTCTGTCTAAAGAGTTAAACACTGGACAATAGTTTTTTTTACTGTGATAACGTAATTCCTCAAATATAATGAATGTAACAATTCAACAACAATAACATATTAATAATAATAATAATAACAATAATAACAATAACAATTGTTATGTGTGCATATTTCATGAGTTCAGCAGTCCTTATTGTTTTTAATAATATTTTGACTACTTTATTTTGAATACTTTGAACTCTTTTTATAAGATAATCTGTTGCGAAGCCATAAAATTCAACCTCATATCGTAGATGAGATTCAATCCATGCATAATACAGGATTTTTTATTATTATTATGGTTTAGGATTGGTCTCAAAATGTATTATTTTCGTAGAATGCTTCTTAATTACTTAATTAGTATTTCAACATGTTCATTAAATTTATAATTCGAATCATGGTCATACCTAAGTATTTGGCTACATTTGCTTCTTTAATCTCAATAACTCTATTTGGTTCCTTAAGATAAATTATTTCTCTTTGTTTTAACCACATGTGGTGTCTTCAAATGCATGAAACTGTTTTTTCTTCAGAGATATATACTGCAATATTAATGCTCCAGTCAGTAATTTTATTCATAGAAAATTCTAATTTAGTCATCATCTGATCGCGCCAAGTTAGGCAACAATCATCACAACAAACATCACAGCAATTCATTGTCGAGGTTGTAAACCATTGCAGCGCGACACCATGACGTCAGTGGCTAATATCCTGAAGCAGAGTTGAGCACATTTCAGGTATTGGATAAAAATAATAATGCGGTACAAACGCTTAAATTGTGTTGAAATCAAGAGCAATGACCCACCTGACAACAATTAACTCGTGCAGGAAAGCCAGCTAAGCCACTTTCAATGCAAAATCTGACACTCAATAACGTTGTAAATGTGTAACTAATTCTAGTTCGCTCATCCCTATGTTAATTTCCATAGGGTGATTGTTTATCATACCGAGAAAACGGGAAGGCTTCCAGCTATGAAATTGAATGAATGGCTGTAATACAATACAAAATGCTTACCTTTTATGGTTTGGAGCCTAGGGGTGTAACGGGGATGGTGTGGGATGGCGCGTAAGTACGAAAATATTGTTATAACCATTGTTAGTATTGTTGGCATCGTCTCTCATTGGACGGCCAAAGTTCAGACAATGACAAGTTGTATACAGACGTGCGTGCCTAGACACACACTAGTGTAGCACGATAAATTCAAAACAACGTTGCCAAAGAAATTATGTTCACGTCCAATTCACGAAAAATAAAACATCTGAAAAATCATAGCAAAATAAACAAAGCCAAAAACTGGTGAAGAGGCCACCAATTTGAGAGTGGTTCGGCCCTTCAAAGGAGTGACATCAACGCACCAAAACTAACGAAATGAAAGAAATTACAACAAAATTAATACCAAACCAAAAACCTATGAAGAGGTGACTAAGTTGAGAATGGCTCGGCCACTAGGCAAAAGGTAGTAGCAAAGTGTTGAAAACCAAATTCTTGTTGACGTGTCACTTTATTACACATATGCACGGGTGGAGTTGAGTCTAATACACAATTAAAAAAAAAAGGACTGACATCATACCAAAAACCAAAACTGGTAAAAGGGGCCGCCAAGTTCCGAATGGTTCGGCCCTTCAAAGGAGTGATATCAACACATCAAAACATTCGCCAACTTAATCGCACCGAATAATACTTTGGACGTTAAATGAAAACTTGAACATTGCTACCAATAGTAGCAATATTCTAGTTTTGATTTAACCTTCAAACTGGTAAGCGCTGCGATTAACTTGGCGAATGTTTTGGTGTGTTGATATCACTCCTTAGAAGGGCCGAACCATTCGGAACTTGGTGGCCCCTTTTACCAGTTTTGTTTTTTGATATGATTACAATCAACATGAATAGATGTATAAAAACATCATCAGCTAAAGTTTGAATATTGTTTTTATCAATGTCGCGATCGATATTAATGTATACTAAAAATAATAAATGTCCTAATATTGAACCCTGAGGCACCCCATCCTCGCATTTTAATACATCACTCTTGTATTTATCAATTTTTACTTTACTAGTTCTATTTTGTAAGTAGCTTGAGACAATATACAATATTTTACCCCTGATGCCATATATATGAAGGTTTTGTAATAGAATTCTTCTGTTAATTGTATCAAATGCTTTCTGTAAATCTGTAAGTACAACGCCAATATAATTTCCATTGTTTTTTAGTTAAAATGTTAAATTTATTCAAAGATTTTTGAATATTTTCAGTAAACAATTTTTCTATAATATTGTTAATCACTGGCAACAACGAAATTGGTCATCGAAATTACATCATTTTTTTGGCCTTTTTTTGTAAATTTATCTTAATATGTGTACTTTGAGCTTATCAGGCCAGATTTCCGAGCTTATTATGGAATTTATAAGTAGTACAATAAAATTTAAAGAATTTTCAGAAACAAGTGTGTGATTAATATTCCATCATCATCAGCCGATTTTTTTTAAATTTTAACTGATCTAATGATTTTTCTCATATCTTCCATATTTACTTCTTGAATAAACATGGTATTTTTAATCCTAATGCAATCAACAATTTCTGCAATGTTTTTTCCGTTATATCTTGCCTTGAGATTCGCAGCTTGAGTTACAAAACACCTATTAAACTCATTACAGGTATCAACAATTGTCGAGTCTGCAAAGTTTTTCCTTATAAAATCGTCAATATCGTTACATTAGATCCAGTTAGTTGATTAATATGTTTCCACATTATTTTTTTTTATCTGTAATTTGTTTAATGGTCTTTTGAAAAAATTGCTGCTTGTCTCATTTAATACTCTTGTTCACCAGATTCTTAAGTTTCCTATATTTGGTTGTCAAGTGACTATCACTTGGATTTTTTTAAAATTAATTTCCATAAATTATTTTTTTTCATTAATTAAGCAGACAGTATTATGGATTATAACATTTTTTTCTGAGTGCCATTTTCTTACTAATGTCACACAGAATTTTATTTTGACCATTAATGCCTAATATTCTCTTCTCAATTTCGTCATACATTTTAATAGGACATGTAATATGTTGGAGAATAATAATAATAATAATACTAATAATAATAATCTTTCTTATAAGTACAATATAGTACATATCGTAAGCCTCAAACTATCGTTGTGGGGGTTTAATTACATAATCATTTTCACAGTTACATATTGTCGCTATATCGGCACTTATTGCCTATTACACAACATTTCGCCCTTGCTAATTCTGATTGTCTTTTCAAATTTAAACAATTTACTTATAATCTTTGACTGACAAATGCCCATGATTGTATTGCTATTGTATTGCTAATAAATTTTCAAGCAGTGATTTTTTGAGTTCATTTAGATTATTGTATTGAAGTAAATGTCTTTGTAATTTATAAGACATTAGGGATGTACCATCTTTTATTCCTTTTCCTATATTCATTATTAACCCAAGGTTGTGTATACAATGGCTTTTTTTTAATGATTAGTACTGAAGGTGTTGTGTTTTTTAATGTTGCTTTTATATCTCCGTCTAATTACTAATCCTTTAATTCTTTTTTTTTTATTTTATTCTCTTTGTATAGTTCCCCAATTTTTTTTTTATTTTCAGTCCCAAAAAAGTTTTAATAATTTTTTTTGCACTTTCTGTAAGCTATCAACAAGATAATCTGCTGTGAACGCATAATTATTCTAATCCATATCTCGAATTACTGCTAATCCATGCATCAAACACCACTTTTTTATTTGTTTTTTTATCAAAAATACTTCTCAATTTATTAATTTAGGTAAGATTTTTCTAAGTTTCGTACTTACTCTTATAGTATTTGCTTTAAAATTCCAATGTATGTCAATATCAACTCAAAGGTATTTTGCATCTTGCTTTTTTTCCAAATCCCTAAATTTATATCTGTTAATTCATCTGTCTACCATTAAATTTTTGCGGTTTCCATAATGTTTCAGAATATGTACGTTTTCGTATTTATTCATCTTTTGTACAGTTGTATCTATTTGAATTGTTATATCTTTGCTGATTATTACTGATTATTACTGATATTCATTTGTAATAAACCAGTTGGTTAATAAGTTAAAATCTTATTATAAATTTTTCATCATGTCTGTAAATTTATTGTTTATTGAAATTAATACACTAGTATTGTCTGCAAATAAATAAAGTTGTGTTCTTTCGATGTTATACAAATTATCATTACGTTAAGTATAACAGAGGTACTGATACTAATCCCTGCGGTACTCCAAAATTTGCAGGCTTTAATTCGCTGTTAACTCCTCCAATTTACACTGTTCATTTTCTGTCATGCAGGTAGCTTTTAATAATATTATAAAATTTAACCTCTTAATCCTAGCATATCACATTTTTAAGTATGCTTTTATTGAAGGTATCAAAGGCTTTCTTCAAATTGAGTATATTACTCCAACATATTTTCCATATTTAACGCTTGTGTTATTATTTCATAATTGCAGCTTTAGACAGGTTGTACCAATATTTTTAGCATATCCATTCTGATTTTTGCTTAATAGGTTCTTTTTTTTAATAAAAATAACACTTCTTTATTTTGTTTGGAAATTTTTTTCTATCATTTAGCATAATGGAGAGTGATGCAATGAGGTCTAAAGTTATTTCTATCTGTTTTCACTTCTTTATTGTATATCAGTATTATTATTTATGTTTTAGGTTCTCTAGCTATATTTCTTTTTCAATCATGCTATTTAGCAGGGTGGATTAGATTCCAAAATCTGTTTATTCGTGCACTTGGTGAATACAAACCTATAAATCGGCACGAATGTAGGTATTAAAATACAAATCAAGATAAGCTATGGATCTACGCTGAATTTATTATGAAGACATCATAAATTTAAAATGGCTACCAGAAATATTTTTTGGGGCTGTAATTCCTTAACCGTCAACAAATCAAAAGCACAATGTGAACAAAAACGTCCATCACACAATTCTGGACAGAAAAAGTGGTATACATCTTTTACGTAAATGCAACCCTCGAACCACAAAATCGCATATAAAGTATACCACCCTTATTTCGCGCGAAAGTTACTTTTTAGTCTTCTGTACAGCCGTACCGGCTGAGAAGACTATTGCAACGACTTTGTCCGTCCGTCCGTCCGGCCGTCCGTCCGTCGCTTTTTTCAACTTCGCAACGGTACCAGAAATTGACGACCACTGTTTACAACATTCTATTCAGTGTCAAAAGTTAGTTAAATAACATGGCAAATTAAAATATCATTGCCTCCTTATAGCTAATAGACTTCTTCGACGTAAATAAATTAAATAATAACATTTCATCGTCGAATTGAAATGCTAAAGATTTGTGTTAACGCAGCCGTAAAAACAAAAACATTTTAGCTTCATTTAAAAGAGTCTTGTCGCATTGTTGCATAAATGAATAGGCTTACGATCGAACCGAATTCTCCACTAGGCCTATCTACTACTTACGAAACCAAAACTGCCGTTAAAAAATTAGGCATAAAAAATGAAAATTAGATCCAAAATCACGTTACCATGGCAACGTCAATAGTTGCTACGAGTCGCTGCTGCATTTTCTCCTGTCCCTTCCCTACTACCACTGATCTATATTAGGCTATGTCGCGCATTACGTTGTAACACTGTAACTGCATGTGTGCGCAGAGGCATACCGTGTTGCAAAAATGAATAGGCTTACTGTGTACAATCCAAATCTCCGTTAGTTGCTACTTACGAAATTAAAGTTGTAAATTAGGCCTAAATGCTGACAATTATGCCTAAAACGTAAAATAAGCTTAAAAGCTAACACATTTGTAACGGGCAATTCTGATGGGTACTGTTTTTTGATTATATAATAGAGATAGCTGTTGTAGTGCATGATAGAGGTGTGCGCCTCAACATTGGAAGTGGACGAATTGTGCAGAAGACCAATGCGACTAGATAGTCGCTGTAGCCCCTTGTTTTCAATGGGTTGTTACAGGGATATTTGTGTTCAAAGTGGTCTTGTGAGCCCTCTAATTTCCCGAAATAGACATGTTTAGGATTTTATGAAAGATGGAGATCTACTTTTTCCATCAATCCTAACTGAAATTGTTTAATTTAGATAGGGACCGTCCTACCACCATTCAATGGTGAAGATATAACGACATAGTGGCGAACGCGTATGGTGATTTTCGAATTCACAGTTCTCTTGCGACCCGTCTAATAACCTGAAATGAACAAGCTTAAGATTTTCTGAAAGGTGGAGAATCAATTCTTTCCATCAATCCTAACCAAAATTGTTTAACTTAGATGGGAACCGTCCTACGCTCATTTAAAGGTGTAGCTGTTATTGGTCTAGTACCTATTTGGAATTCCAAAGTGCCATTGGAATGCTCATATTTGTATTTGTACCTAAGCTAAACAATTTCTGTTAGGATTGATGGAAAGAATCTACCCCCACCTTTCTGAATATCCTAAGCATGTCCAATTTTGGCTATTAGAGGGCTCACGAGAGCACTATGAATTTGAAAACCATCAAACGCTTTCGCCGTCACGCCATTACGTATTCACCTTTAACGAAGGATAGGTTGGTCACTCTCTAAGCTAAAGAATTTCGGTTAGGATTGATGGAAAGAATAGATCCCCACCTTTCTGAAAATCCTAAGTTTGTCCATTTCGTAATAGATATCCGTGAAGTAGACCGGGTTATCCCGAAATAATTGCTCGTCTGTGAGAAACGGAACAGTCCAAAGATCGAGGGGTTGCGAAATCGCACGAGCTACACTTTTAGCATTGGGATGTGTTGGCGTGATGTCACCGCCGTGCATTAAAGGCTATTAAAGGGGTCGCAAGAACACTGAATTCGAAAATCACAACACGCTTTCGCCACTACGCCATTACGTCTTCATCTTTAAATGAGCGTAGGACGGGCCCTATCTGAGTTAAACAATTTCGGTTAGATCTATGGAAAAAATAGATCCCCACCTTTCATAAAATCCTAAGCTTGTCCATTTCGGGCTATTAGAGGGCTCGCACGAGCACTTTAATCACAAATGTCCCCATAACAAACCATTGAAAAAAGAAGCGTTCACGTGAAAATAAGGGTGATATACTTTAAATACGATTTTCTGGTTCAAGGGTTGCTTTTTACGTAAAAGATGGATACCATCTTTCCTGTCCAGAGTTGTGTGCTGGACGTTTTCCTTCACATTGTGCTTTTGATTTGTTGACGGATAAGTAGTTACAGCCAAAAAACTGTTTTATTTGTGACGGTCATTTTGAATTTATTACGTCATCATATGAAATTCAGCGTGGTTTCCTAGCTAATTTTGGTATGAGTATTAATACCTTTATTCATGCCGATTTATACGTTTGTATCACAAAGTGAACAATTGTAGTCCTAAGCCGCCCTTCTAATTTATTATTATTTTGATTGCTTTTGCTGTATTTACTTTCGATTGTTTTACATGAGCGATCTGAGTTTTATCAGTCCCTGTTGTTGTTGTCGTTTTTAATTCATTTATTTCTACTAATATCTCATTTTCATCTGCCGTGTACATGAACAATGTATTACAACTCTTGTTGTGTCTTGAGTTTATTGTTTTGTTGTATTTTTTTTTATAATTACCGAGTTTATATTCTTCGTGTTCTTCTTTATTACTTAATGACTTTGATCTGAACGTTTCTCTGACAAAATCATCAATATTCGCTTTCTTTTGCTAAAACAAGATCTTATCTATTACCTCCGATAAGGTATTTTTATTATCCTTCAGTTTATTTAATTTCTCATTGTAGTATTGCTGTTTGCAGTCTTTAATTTGCTTATTTATTTATTTCTTCACTGATTTATAAGTTTTATTAATGTTTCATTTATACCTGAACTTTTCCTGATTTTATTCCATACTGCATTTTTATAATTTATAAATTCGATAAGTTCAATCCGTATCCATTCCTGTCTCTTATTTGTTCTTTTTTTTTCGCTCTTCTCAAGCTTACTTATATCCTTTATTTTTTTCCATACGTATTAAGCATTTTATTTGTTATTTCATTGCTGATTTCAATTGAGCCACTTCAGCCACACGAGCATTAAATTGCTTCGGCTGACTTAAGGCTCAAAGAAATTAATAATTAAAAAAATTTGAGTCCCTATAATTAGTTAAATATTCCTGATTAATTTCATTTTTTTCCTTTAACTTTTTTTTTATTCAATAGTCGTACTCACTTTCACATGTTTCAATGTCATTTTAAAGCATAATTTACTTTTTTCTTTATTCCAAACCCAACACATTGTTAAATTATGTTCCGATAGTTTTGGTAAGTGTTCCATGTCTGGTTTCACCTACATTATTTTTTGTGAAAATGTGGTCAATACAAGAACTTTGTGATACAAGTTTCTCATTTTTTTAAAACGATCTCCTCTCTAGTCAGTGAATCAATTTTTTTCATATCCCAGTTCAGCATGATGTTTTCATATTTATCAATATTTTTGTCTATAATTTATATATATTTTTATATATTTTAATTTTTATTTTTTGTGTTTAATTTATCTTTTTTTGTCTTTTACATCATTTTGATTTGTTAATATTTCAAAATTTATGTCCCTACAATAATTTCATAAGCTCATTTTTTATGTTTAGTTTATTTTAAAAGCCTTTCAATTTTTTTTATGAAGTTTCTTTTATTAGTATTAAGTTTTTTTTATAGATTGCTATTAATCGTATACTCATATTCTCATTTCTGCTTTCTAGCTCAACTTCCAAAATGTTATTGTTATCTTGATTTAATTCTTATTATTATTACAATTACAGTTACACTGCAATCTTCGAAGCTGGTAATGACAGCTTGTGTGTGTTTTACATACATCCTTTTCTTACACAATTATTATCATTAACATTCAATATTTCGCAGTGGGATTTAGTTTTCATTGCTTCTCGTCGAGCTTACAATACAATTATAAAAATATGGTAACGTAATAATAATCGTATAATAATAATAATATTCAGCAATTGTAATTATACACATAACATGCATGCACGAAGCCTAGCTGGCTTGTTTGTGCACTGAACATAAGACATTTATACATACAATCATGTAACGGTAGTTGTTATACAGAATTTCTTAACAGTATCATATTTCTTGCAGAATACAGTTGTTCAGTATGCTTGATTTAGGAGCCAATTTTTAACAATTTTTTTAATATTTCCTCTCGTTAATTTTGATCGAATTTTGGATGGTAATTGGTTGAGAATGGAGGGTACTAAATATTCAAGGCATCTTCTACCATAGGAATTTCTCCAGGTTGGAACCTGTAACCATGCTGTATTGCTTCTTCCAACTCTTATAGTTCTTTTTTGATAATTGTTGTCAAAAAAGTTTGTGATTATAACATTTAATTTGAACAATTTAGCAAAGTTAAGTAGCTGAAATTTTTTAAGAATATTTTTGGTCGACATTTTAACTTTTGAGCTAAAGAGTGCTTTCGTTGCTTTATTCAATGTTTTTTGTAATTTTTCAATGTAGTTTTCGGTGGTTGAACCAAATATAATGCAAGCATAGCGAACCTGTGACAGTAGCCACGATTCATAGATCATTTTTTTAATTTCAATTCCAAATGTTTTATTGACTCTGTATAGCATCGGTATAATCCCTCGAATTTTTTTCTTTAGATTTTCGATATGTGTATAAAATTTCCAGTTTTCATCAATTTCAATTCCTAAATAGCGTAGCGAGGCAACCTGATTGATTTTAGGACAGCGGTTACAATACGAGTTAAACATGCAATTTTCATTATGTGAGCGGATAATACAAGTTTTTTTTT
>JAHWFP010257037.1:0-10707 GCA_023313725.1 Lithobius niger
ATTTATTTATGTACAAAACCGTACACAGTGTTACGTCTTGATCAAATTGAAGATGTTTTAAAAGAGGTTTACTTGGACTTATTAAGACGTTTAGAGCATTACCAAAAGGAAGGTTCTGGCTGGGTTTTATGGAATATTCTTGCCTTGGATCTTCATTTTGCGAGATATCAACCCTTAGCTGGAGGTTGTTACAAACCGTTAGATTCTTTTCTTGCTCATAAAAAGGTGATAGTTAATGTCAAGTGTTACGATTTAAAATGTTTTGAATATTCCATATTAGCCGCCTTACATCCTACTACAAGTCATCCTAATAGGGTGAGCAATTATAAGCATTTGTTACACACTCTACATGTTGACGAAATCTCTTATCCAGTACCTTTGCATTATGTTCGTAAATTTGAAATTTTAAACGATTTAAAGATTAACGTTTACGGTTATTCTGACAAAGAGGTCTATCCACTCTACATTAGCGAGAGGAATGGAGACGAAATAGTAAAGTTGATATTGTTGGAAGACAACCACTATTGTTTTATTAAGAATTTTAATCGATTGATATCGGACAGTGTTTTCAATAGGTATACTTGTGCATACTGTTTGTGCCCTCAACACGAAAGAAATGCATTATCTGAACATGAAATGTATTGTAAACAACATAAAGCGCAAAGAATTGTTATGCCAGAACCTAGGAAGAATATTATGAAGTTTAATAATTTTGCGAATCAGTTGGCTGTCCCATTTGTGGTATACGCAGACTTTGAGTCGATGTTAACTCCTATACAAGGATGTAAACCTAATGATGAGAATTCCTACACGTATGAATATCACTTACACGAACCTTGTGGTTATTGTTACGCTATGATTGATTGTTTAGGAGAGGTGATATCTAGCGAACTGTATAGAGGTTCTGATTGCATGTCACGCTTTCTCTTAGCCATCGAAGCTGAGTATGTAAAAACGAGAGCTTTGTTAAAACAACCAAAACCATTAGTAATGACAGAATTTCACAAAATTCACTTTGGAAACAATAACTTGTGTCATATTTGTGAAGAACTCATCATCGATGGTGAAATGAAGGTTCGCGATCACGACCACTATACAGGTGTTTATAGAGGTCCCGCTCACTCGCAATGTAATATCGAATACAATTTTAAGAAAACAATGCCTGTGTTCTTTCATAATCTGACTCGGTATGATGGGCGTCTCATAATGCAAGGTATTTCAACCTTTGGTAAACCAAATGTGAGTGTCATTCCACAAAATGTGCAACATTACATGTCTATTCAAATAGATAATGTATTATACTTGGATTCTTTTAAATTTTTGCCGTCGTCTTTAGACAAATTGGTGTCATTGCTGGAAGATTCCCAACTTGATATTCTCAAGTATGAATATCTGGAGCAATGGCCTTTGTTAAAGCGTAAAGGGATATTTCCCTATGAATACTTAGACTCTTATGCTGGATTTGAGGAAAAGGCTTTACCCCCAAAAGAAGCTTTTTTCTCTAGTTTGACTAAAGAAGGTGTCAGTGACGAGGACTATGAATACGCATTAAAGGTTTGGAACGAGATGGGTTGTAAAACATTTGCAGATTTGCGTTTGGATTTGCGTTTGGATTGTTTTTTATTAGCTTGTGTATTTACAGACTTCAGAAAGACTTGTTTAGAATGTTACAAGTTAGATCCTGCTCATTATTATAGCAGCCCCGGTATTACATTTTCGGCCGCATTGAAAATGACAAAGATTCAGTTGGAGTTGTTGACCGACATCGATCAACACTTATTCATTGAAAGAGGAATACGAGGAGGTGTGAGTATGGTAACGAAACGATTTGCACGTGCCAATAACCCATTTATAGGTGAGAAGTATTGTCCTGAAAAACCTCATTTGTACATCATATAGTTGGATGCCAATAACCTGTATGGGTGGAGCCTCAGTCAAGTGCTGCTTTTTGGGGATTTTATGTGGTTGACGGAAGAACAAATCCGTGATTTAGACATTCTTGCCATAGAAGACGCAGCAAAAGGTTACATTCTAGAAGTGGACCTGGATTATCCCCCGCACTTGGACGGCATTCATTCCGATTATCCATTGTGTCCCGAATCAATGCTCATCTGCTACGAGCAGCTGTCACCTTATAGTCAAGATTTGCATAGGATTCTTAACCTTTCGGACAGTTCTAGAAAACTCGCTCCAAATTTGCATCCCAAATCAAAATATATTGTTCATTACAGAGTCTTAAAGTATTATCTTTCACAAGGTTTAGTAATGAGTAAGATTTATTGTGTTTTGTCATTTGCGCAGAAAGCTTGGTTAAAACCGTACATTGAACTGAATACGGCAAAACGTCAACATGCCACTAACGCTTTCCACAAAGATTTTTATAAGACAATGACGAATTCTCTGTACGGTAAGATGGTTGAACAATTGAGGAAGCGAGTTAGCGTTAAAATTGCAACCACTGAGAGTAAAGAGAGGAAACTGACTTCAAAACCAAACATGGAGAATTTCGTTGTTTTTGATGAAAATGTTGTTATTTTTAAGATGAGGAAAACCAAAGTGGTTCTATCACGTCCAATTTATGTTGGGTTCACTGTTCTCGATCTGAGCAATTATTTAATGTTTGCTTTTCACTACGGACATATAAAAACCTTGTATGGAAACAATGCTTCATTGTTGTTCACAGACACCGATTCCTTATGTTATGAAATCTTTACGGATAATATATACGCAGACATGTTGTTGCATCTAGATAGATACGATACGAGTGATTATCCTACAGATCATGCTTTGTACTCGACCCGGAACAAGAAAGTGCCAGGTATTTTTAAAGACGAGACTTGTTCCGTCCCCATTCTAGAATTTTGCGGCCTGAAAGCTAAAATGTATTCGTTGATTTATGGCGATGTTAACAAACTTGTTGGAAAAGGTATACAGAGACGTGTACTGAATCAAGAAGTAACTCACAGGCATAACGTTGATGTACTACATAATCAAAATGTATATTGTTTTAAGATGAATTTTCTTCAGAGTAAAACTCACCAGCTAGTGACCGAAGAACAGAACAAACTGTGTTTAACCGCTTACGATAATAAACGGTATCTATTAAGTGATGGCATTAGGAGTTTATCGTATAGACATTATTCCATACCAGATAATACATGGTAAAAAAGGTAAAACCGATAACGTGTATCAACAATGTTATTTTTTTATTGATTCAAACTTGTAACAACACATTTTGTCATTTTTTGTTTGAACTGTTGTATTTTTATGACGATTAAATTCTGAGATTCTTGTTACGACATGTAATAAAACATATTTGACAGAAAAAACGACCTTTTATTTTTCTTCCACTCTGAATGACGACACGATAGGTTAGTAACCTCTATTTTTAGTTCCAATTCCTACCGCTCGAGGGTCGACCGAAAACGCCCTCCGCTCACGTGACCGACTCTCGACCAATCAGAGGGCAAGCAGGCCTTACATATTACTTACAACCGGAAGCCATCTTTCTTTCTGACTCCAACCTTCAAAGGAGGTAGATGCCACGCAAAATTTAATAAAAAAAGTGCAAGTCACTATAAAAATGCGTAGTCATACTAACACTAACCCAATACGTCACCTTATCTGTGACGTCACAGATAAGGCGATAAGAATTTAGTATTGTGGAAGTAGCAGATCTGGCGTAGAGTCGCAGAGATATACCTAATATAAAAGAAATTTTTGCGGCACTCAAAAAGTTGCCTTGCGAAAGTTTTAGCAGGTTGTGCAGGGAGTTTCACCTATGGGATTGTTTTTAGAATTGTGTACCTACATTGTGTACTTATTTTTTAATGACCGACACATTTTTGGGCAGTTGTAGTGGTTTTAATTTTATTTGCGTTTTAAATGGGTGAATACAGTAGTAAGGTATCACATGGACTAAACAGGCAACCATACAGGCAAGGGCATTCGTGTAACTTTTCTGTTTTTAATTCGGTTCCGTTTAACCGATACGTCAAGTGTTAAACTCGTTCGTTTATGTTTTCTAAAATACTACGAAGGTAGTGTGCCGCAAGGGATGTTGATTACTTTACATAAACAATACATATTCAATCACAAAGTGTTAAAAATCTGCTTAATAAATCGTAATAAATGCTAGGTTTAAACGACCAAATAGTAGGCAGTCATAAGCTCATAAAGTACGAGTAAAATAAAAGTGTTATTTAAATGGGTTCTAAATTTATCTGACAATAACTACTGACCCTGTGAAACAAACCACATTTATCTGAAAATAATTATGTGTAACGTCTGGCACTCGAACCCAGGACCTTCTGCGTTACCGGCTAGTTGCTCTAACCACTGGGCTACGGAGGCATGTTTCACAAACGAAATTAAACCACGACACGTTAAAATTAATGAACATGTGAAAGTACTACAATTAGATAACTGTTTTAGTAGTCATTCTGTAAGCTACTCAGCAATTTAGTCGGTCGATATTAGGCACTTCTCTATACGACGGTTTACCAGTCTGCTGAAATTTAGATTTGGTAACTTCCTGCTGTATACAGGTGTCTTAATAGCCTCGAGAATTAATATGGGAGCCGTTGGATTGGCTAGCTAGATACTAGTTACTAGTAACACAAATCAACGTTATTGAGGACCCTTTTTCTCCATAAAAGACACGTTCCCACACTTTAATGTTGAGGTTTTCTTCATTATTGCACCCAACACTCCTGATTCTAACGATTTTCAAAGATTTCTCCACATGGGGAAGTTACACCAGTAGGCTGAAATCAGGCATAAGCTTGTTACAGTTAAAAGAAACAGTCTGGTAGCATGGGCGCATAGGTAGACCTTTACAGCTCAATAAACAAATCAATCAATCAACATCTTGCTAGAACAATTAAGCTCTGACAACAATTAAATATCGTGATCTACTTGGCGGTGACTCAACTCAACCCTTCCTCATAAAATAGTTTTCGTTTGCTACCATAAGTTTTTAATACAGCTAGCCTAACTCCAAAACTGCATGGCGTTATAACTAACCCAAAACAATAATAAAGTCCTCGAATTTAAGGCGTGGCACAGAATAGTATGGACATGAATCTAAAAAGCCCTGAAGCTGAAACAAATTCAAATCATTGTTGACATTTTGGTTAAAACTATTTTTTCTACAGTCCTACTAATGAAATATTAAAGCCCAAAAAATAAAAACGGACCGTAAAACGGTATTTTTGGCTTTTCATCAGTTAATTTACGAAATCTTAATAAGAATATAATAATAAACACTTTAACCATCATGAAAAAATGGTATGGACTATGGAAGGGCAATAAGCCAACTAACACCATTCCAGAACAATTTAGAATTAATATTGTCGTTACAAGAACTGTAAAAGGGGATCTTTGTCATGGGCTAATTTAAAACTTCCCACTGAGACTGCACCAACGGCAACATCAGAAGCGAGTTCCAAGGTGCTATCACCCTCAATCCCAAAAAATTCGTTTACATTCAAGTCTCGATGTCTGGACTCGTAGCTTGAATGGATGACCACGAGTTGGATGGTAAGTATTGAATTAAAAAAGAGGTAAGTCCACCGAAAAAAGAACGTGAACAATCTTGCACGTAAGTACTAAGTCTGATTTCAACCTCCGAAGTTCAAGTGGCTCTAGACCTGCCCTCTGCAAACGATCTCCAGGGGAAAAATTTTGAAATTCCAACAGGCTACGTGTGAAACTGCGCTGGACCGATTCCAGAAGGTCTATGTCCTGCAGCAGATACGGCGACCAGGCCGGGGTTGCGTATTCCAAAAGCAGTTTCACAAAGACCTTAAAAGCCCACACATGAACCGCTACATTACGGAAGTAAAACATCGTCTCACAAATCTTGTGTCTAGTGTCTACCACAGTAGACACCTTCTTAACATATAAAGCAAAAATGATTTATTATTCTTGGGTTGAAAGTTTGATAGATATGGTATTGAAATATATGGATTTGCCGTTAACTGTCACATAAATAGACTGCAAAAACTGCAAAACCGAATCATAAATCTGCAAAGCCGAAATTTAAAATCTAAACAAATATCCAGAAAAACAAAAATTCTCAAAATTAAACAACAGAAGATTTCGTTGTGGTTCTGAAAAATTGTTTTAATTGTGACCACAAATTAAGCTAAAATCTACAGAATAATTATTTAGGAAAACTACATATCGATATGAAGTGCCTTCTGCCAAGAATCAATATAACAAACGAACAAACAAATATAAAATTCCTACTATTCTTTAGTGAAATCCCTATTGAACTGCTCCGAATTGGTGGAATAAATGAAAAAAAAAAGCAAAGTATTAGGCCATTTCTTATTTAATCAAGAAATCGACTAATCACTGCCCATGTTGACCTGCAGACTGATTTTTTTTTAAATGTGCATAATTATACATAAAACGTAAACGTGGAATTAAACAGTTAGTGATTCTTTTAATATGTAAACTGCTACGTTGTGTTTATTTTTGTTTTGATGGATTTATGTTCATAGTACTTCTTGTCAACAAATACTGTGTTCAATATTACCATCCCATTTTTTTTTTATCATGCGCATTCTATTGCATTTGTTTTATACGGCACTCAAAAGTTAACCACGAACATCGAGCCGTCGTAATAAACTACTTTTATAATTGCCGCCAAGAAATAAATGGATCCCATAAATTTGGGTCAAACTGATGTGATATATCCAAAATAAAACGTTTTAAGGATTCTCGCCAAGCTCTTCGGTCGTTTGAAGTCGTGATATCAAACGCCAAACTCTTTCGCCAACTTAATTCCACCGACTAAGACTTCAACGTTAGATGAAATAAATGAAAATTGCTCAATAAGCAATTTTCAGATTTTCCATTTAACCTTCAAACTATTACTCGGTGGGATTAACTTGGCAAAATACCTTAATACCTTTATTAAAAAAGGCCGAAGACTAGGCAGGAATCCTTCACCAGTTTTGTTTTGGAGATATGCTACAAAGCCATTTTTACTGCCGGCAGCCGTTTTCTCACCAGAGAAAAAGGCACAACAAAGACACCTGTTGACCTATACACGACGCCTTCGACAAAAAAAAAAGAGGTGGGTGGGGTTGGAAAAGGGAGGTGTAAAGGCGGACACGCCCACTGACTCCTAAGTTGGGATCGGAGGTATGTAGACTTTTCGGCGTTTCAGTTGGCACAAAAGAAAAGAACGGCGCTCACTTGTCTATGGCCCCAGGTCAACAATCAATTGACCTTTTGTTTCCATCAATGTGTGAATAAGATAAGAAAACGGCAGCGAATCTAATAACGCCAACTGTGGTTTTGGTTTTCTCACTGGCCGAACTAAAATTTTGTAATGGAATGGGGTAGCTGGTAAGATGTTACGGATAAAATGATGTATGTGATATTAAGTTAAAGATTTCTTTGTTGGTGGAGGGGCAGGAAGTAGAAAGGCACTTGGTTATGGTAAAACTGCACTTTTGGATTTTCATATGTTTATAATTGCTAAGAAAAAATAGATCCCATCAATTTGTGATATCACCCCTAAACCCCCAAAAAAAAACTTGTTAAGGATTCCTGCCGAGCTCTTCGGCCGTTTGAAGTCGTAACATCAAACTCTAAGCTCATTCCCACCGACTAAGACGTCAAACGATATCAACGATAACAAACGATAACCTCCAGACAAAATGTATAGATGAGCATGGCGACCACTAGAGACGTTGTGTCTTTAAAGCAGACGTTGTGTCTTTAAAGCAAAGATAGTTTGGCTGTTTACAGCTATCTGAGGATTAATAACAATGCGATAGAAAAGGCTGAAACTTGTTGGATCGGTAGACTTTGGTCGCCTGACAATATAAAAGTCACTATTAATGACATAGCTTACCCTTTTCTTGTTGAAAACGACGTGAATAACGTTGATATTTGCCTAATCAAGACACACGCTAGTGTGTCGCCCGCCAAGATTTACGAGTAACATCCAGACAAAATATATATATGAGCACGGCAATCACCAGACACGTTGTGTCTTTACAGCTAAGGTAGTTTGGCTGTTTTCAGGCATGTGAGGATAAATACCAATGCAACAGAAAAGGCTGAAACTTGTTTAATTGGGACACTTTGATCGCCTGACAACATAAAAGTCACCGTTAGCGACACAGCTTAACGTTTTCTTGTTGAAAAAACGACTCGAATAACGTTGATATTTGTCTAGACTGGTTACTAGTAACGCTGTTTTTTGTATCACGAAAATAAATCGTTTCATGCGGTGAATAAAGCTGGTTCTTAGCTCATTTTACAGGTATTGCTCTGGAAATGTGCTCTTTTCATATGGTCTCTTCTAATTGGTCAAGTGGTTCAAGGGTTACTGACCTCTAAACGACCAAATTGATTGTTTAACATCAAGGACCGCAGTAGCGGTCCTTACGTAAGCCTCAGCATGAACTTCCATGTTAAACGTCAAACTTTGAGCTCCTACAGTTTCGTCCAGAATTAACATAGACCAACGAAATTCGGTATTTGGGTTCGTGTCGCAGCTATTTCACTGCATTACAAATTTTAGTGACAACAATCAAACCGTTCAGCGTCCACAGTATGGCCATTTCTTGTTGTTGTTGTTGTAGTTCTTGTTGTTGTTCTTCTTGTTGTTGGGACTCTTTGCCCTCACCTGGAGACCGAACCACTGAACCGCTTAAAACATAGGTATGGACAAGGCCTAGGGCCTTTCGCTGGCTATTTTAATGCAACTACAATATTCTTGACACGGAAAGCCAAATAGGCTAAAACTTTTGCTCTCACCTAGAGATTGAACCAATGAACCGATTTTCAATTTGTATAGCTTAAAATGCAGGTATGAACACCGACCAGGGCCTTTTGAACCCGATTTTGATGTGACTGCAGTATTCTCGTTGGCAGAGTAATTATTATTGTAGAGCACTGGGCATATGAGAATGGCACATCTACAGAGCAGTGCCTGTAAAATGATCTAAGAACCAGTTTTATTTAAAGCATGGAAAAATTTATTTTCGTGATACAAAAAAGGCGTTAGTAGTAGGTAGTAAGTAATCTACCCAAAACAAAATTTGTTAAGGATTCTCGCCAAGCTTTTCGGCCGTGTGAAGTCGTGATATCAAACGCCAAGCTCTTTCGCCAAACTAATCCCACCGACTAAGACTTCAAACGTTAAATGAAATAATTGAAAATTGCGCAGTAAGCAATTTTCATATATTTCAATTAACCTTCGAACTCTTACTCAGTGGTATTAGCTTGGCGAAAGAGCTTGGCGTTTGATATCACGACTTCACACAGCCAAAAAGCTTGGCGGGAATCCTTAACAAGTTTTGTTTTGGGTAGATTACTTACTATCTACTACTAACGTCTTTTTTGTATCACGAAAATAAATTTTTCCATGCGGTAAATAAAACTGGTTCTTAGATCATTTTACAGGCACTGCTCTGTAGATGTACCATTTTCATATGAACTTTTCTAATTGGCCAAGTGGTTCAAGGGTTAGGGTGCTCCAAACGTCCAAATTGATTGTTGAAATTCAGGGAGGTGAGTAGTATGTACTCACCGTTATTTGGCATTCTACGTTAATTAACACTGGCGATAGCCAGTGTTAGTAAGGGTCGACCTAGGACCTCTGTGTTAAACTCTCAACTTTGAGAGCTTATAACTCCGTCAAAAGTAAACATATTTAAACCAAATTTGGAATCTAGCCTTGACTAGTAAAGGCCTGTCTGCAGTCCAAAAATTGTGAAATTCGGTCCAGCCAAACCCGAGATGCAGACAAGGGCCAAATAGACAACTTCTTGTTCAGCTTCTTCTTGTTGTTGTTGTTGTTGTTCTGGGGATACTTTCGTCTGTCCTCTCTACAGGTCAAACCATTTGTCCTATAAAGCTGGTTCTTAGCTCATTTTACAGGTATTGCTCTGTAGATGTGCCCTTTTCATAAGGCCTTTTCTAATTGGTCAAGTGGTTCAGGGGTTACGGAGCTCTAAACCACCAGATTGATTGTTTTACATTGTTTTAAACATTGTTATTATGCAACAATACCAATTAGCAAACATCAGCTGCGAGACATAGACTGAAGATTAAAGGATTTGTTTCTATTGTTAACATTGGCGATAGCTAGATTAGTGAGGGTCAGCCTAGGGTCTCTTGTGTTAAACTATCAGCTGTGACCGCCAACTGCACTGTTTTACAGTTTAGCTGCAATTCTAAAAGTAACACGAATTAATAAACAAAAACGGAACGTTAAATGTTTAGAGTAAGGATCTAAAAGTCAAAACCTAGAAGGAACACGGACAAGCTTTGACAGTTAGGGTCTAGGTGTAAAATTTTTTCAGTAAGAGGCTGGAAAGCATTAGACCCTTACTACCCGGTGGTCAGCAATAAATACATTTTCATGAAAAACTGGAAATCATCCTACAATGACCCATGTGATGATCAAGTGGTAGTATGGTTATACGTTTCCTGCTTTGCTTTACGTTGAAAATTATTTTTCAATTTAGTAACATGCCAGCATATTCGTAGCAAACAGCATTATGGTAATCCTCTACCATAAATCTACGAAATATAATAAAAATTCTAAAGCATCAAAAGACAAAATGCCAAACTTCACAAGAAAATTGTGTTATTAAAGTTCCAAAACAATATTCTAAGAACAAAGAAAACCTGCTACAACCGTTCATACACACGTTCAGTCCGAAGAGACTAGAA
>JAHWFP010257044.1:0-11419 GCA_023313725.1 Lithobius niger
CGGGAACCATAATTTGAATTCCATCAGAATACGTTTTTCAAAATGGTTATACCAGAATTAGACGGGCTGTAGTGGGGGGGGGGGGGAATTGAGGCTTAATGGCGCGTCGACAACTTGGTCATTAGCGCCAACCTCAGTCACAGTGCAGTGGTCCGGGTTGCCACTGCACCACACATTACAGAGACGTTATTCAAACCCCTAATCTAAATCTTGTCATACATCTGTAACTCCTGCAAAAATTGAAAAACACCGGACAGGAGGATAGACTTATCGCCCAACTGACGCGCAATGTCATGCGGAAGATGGAAACGACGACGAACACCATCAAGATGGCGACAATCAACAAGTAAGTGGCGGACCGTAAGTGGACGCCGACACCAATAACATTCAGGAGGGTCAACCCCCCGCAAAAGGAAACAGTGAGTAAGTCGAGTGTGACCAATGCGCAAACGGGCCAACACCACCTCCTCACGGGTTGTAGTGCCGAACTTGGTAAAATTTTTATTACAAAATGCATCCATGCTATAATACGATTTAGAAAGGCATGAGTGTCATGCGATGATAGCTTATTCAGTAAATCCTCCAATGATTGTTGACACGTTTTTGTTTTCTTAAGTCTGCGGTACTTTTGTAATTAGAAATAGTGATACTAACACTGTAAGGAGTACTCGACACATCCTTAGAGGTAAATTGGCTATAATTTTTGGTTAACAAGCCAAGTTTACATGAATAATAAGGTCAACTGCCATGCCTTAGCTACAATAAAAAATTCTGGCAGTAGCACATTATAAATGGGGAATTTTTAATTCTATTAGCTCTTTCGTCAGTTTTATCAGTTGGGTGGGTCCACGTTCATTTAGTTAATAATTTTTGATGTTCAACAAGCTAGTACCCAGTAACTGACAATCAAATGCTACCAAAGATTATGAAGATTTTTTTTGCTAGAATATGAAGGCCAAGCTTTCTTCCCAGCAAGATTTTGGAATAAAATAACCATTAAACCCTGCACAAGAAAAAAACGGCACTGTGTTTCTAAAACACCATCCTTGCAAATATTTTATAGTGTAGGAGAGTTGTGATGGTGTGGCATCATCTGAACAAGCCACACGCTGATTTGCACGCAGTTTCGTTTATGGAGATCAGTGATACCTCATTATTGCACATGGTGGTCCTGTCGCCTCGGTTTAGAACTTTTTTGCTGAGTGAAAAACAGCGTTATCCTGAGTGACTACCTTGGTGCAATTCGCTCAGCAGAGCGCAAACTGCCAAAGTAAACGTTGCAGAATGACTTATACAAAAAACTTGTAATGAATTTTCTTATAAGGCTAGGTTACTTTGCTTTCATCATTCAATAACACCTGCCACACCATAACGTACGGCCATGCACCCACTTGAGGTCCGTCACTTGCTTGTTGATTGTCACCGTCTTGAAGGTGTTCATCGCCATTTCCATCTGCTGCGGGACTTGGCGGTCAATTGGGCAGCGAGTCTGTCCTGTCCTCTTGCCCGGAATTTGTGGGCTCTTGCAAGAGGTGCAGATCTGTGATGGGATCTGGATTTGGGGTTTGTTTAACACCTCTGTGATGTGTGGTGCGGTGGCAGCCCGGACCACTGCATTATCATACTCGTTTTAAAGGGCAATTACATCCATTTTGACATGCATGTTTGTCTTTTGGATCACTTACACAATAACTAAACATAAGAATTGCGGTAAGAAAACGCTACGTGCGTTCGATATAACAATTTAATTACTGCATCACCAAAACACGACACGGAGGTCGCCATTGTTTTGCTGGAATGCGCAGAAATTAATGCCGACAGACGGATCTCTTCGATTTCGACTCGCAGCCGATTGAGATAGCTGTATTGACTGTGAGGAGCACAAGTGTCTGACGGCCTTACCTGTCCACTACACTGCCGGCCAGCTAAGGCCGTCAGACGCTTGAGCTCCTCACAGTCAATACAGCTATCTCAATCGGCTGCGAGTCGAAATCAAAAAGTGACATCTGTCGGCATTAATTTCTGAGCGTTCCAGCAAAACAATGGCGATCTCCGTGTCGTGTTTTGGTGATTCAGTAATTAAATTGTTATATCGGACGTAAGTAACGTATTCTTACCGCAATTCTTGTGTTTCGTTATTGTGTAAGTGATCCAAAAGTCAAACATGCATGTCAAAATGGATGTAATTGCCCTTTAATAGTCAAAGATAATACAGATTACTTGAATGCAATATTTAGATTTAAAATAATTGATGTCTAGCATTCAATTTTGTCATCTTGCATGTTATACTAACTATTAAGAAAAACTTACAGAAGTGTGTAAGGAAATCCTTCAGGCTAGGTTGCCAGTAACAAACATCAAGATATTGTTTCAATATTTTTTCTTTTCTTTCAGGTACTTCAGAAGCCTTTCATGTGTGCAGCCAGTGCAGCAAAGCATTCCGATCACGATCAGCTCTATGCCATCATTTTAATACACATCGTGAGCGCTTCAAGTGTGAGACATGTGGCAAATGCTGTATAAGCAAGGCTGCACTATACGACCATTTTGAAAAACATATTCCAATCGTATTCAAAAGGACTCGTGTGACTTTCTGTGAGACATGTGGATGTCATTTTCAAAATTATTACGAGTTTCGTGCCCATTATCTCAGTAAACATGCACAAAAATACACCTATTAAGAAAAGATAACACGTGTAACGACTTTCTGTGGCCAGCCGTTAGTGTTCTTAGGAAGCTAGGAGGCTTATGAAAGATTGCAACACATATGCTTATAGTCCGTTAGTCTGCAGAGTGACAGTCGCACATTTCAGATCGCACCGTGGCCTTTTTATTTGTACTAAAATATTGAAATAAAATTTAGTCCTAGTTCAGCTGCATCGTCTGCGATTATTTTCTGTAGCTCCTCAGCTGTATTTTCGTTATTTTCTGTAGCTCTTCAGCTGTATTTTCGTTTTTTTCTGTAGCTCTTCAGCTGTATTTTCGTTATTTTTTGTAGCTCTTCAGCTGTATTTTCGTTATTTTCTGCGGCTCTTCAGCTGTATTTTCGTTAGTTTCTGTAGCTCTTCAGCTGTATTTTCATTATTTTCTGTAGCTCTTCAGCTATATTTTCTGTGGCTCTTCAGTTGTATTTTCGTTATTTTCTGTAGCGCTTCAGCTGTATTTTCGGTATTTTTGTGGCTCTTCAGCTGTATTTTCGTTATTTTCTGTAGCTCTTCAGCTGTATTTTCGTTATTTTCTGTGGCTCTTCACCTGTATTTTCGTTATTGTCTGTGGTTCTTAAGCTGTATTTTCGTTATTTTCTGTAGCTCTTCAGCTGTATTTTCGTTATTTTCTGTAGCTCTTCAGCTGTATTTTCGTTATTTTCTGTGGCTCCTCAGCTGTATTTTCGTTATTTTCTATGGTTCTTCAGTTGTATTTTCGTTATTTTCTGTGGCTCTTCAGCTGTATTTTCGTTATTTTCTGTGGTTCTTCAGCTGTATTTTCGTTATTTTCTGTGGCTCTTCAGCTGTATTTTCGTTATTTTCTGTGGTTCTTCAGCTGTATTTTCGTTGTTTTCTGTGGCTTTTCAGCTGTGTTTTCGTTATTTTTTTGGCTGCAGCATCTGCTTTGTTTGTGCTCTCAATTGTCTCCCCTTTCCCCTATCTAAAGATCATTTGTTTGTCATTCTTCAGCTGTTTGCATAAATAAGGCTACATTTGTCTAAGTTCGGGTACAAATAACCATGGTGTTGCTGTGCCCTTCCTTTCTTATCTTTTCTTCCTTCCATTGCCTCATATCGAATCACCATCATAACCCCCCAGATATTTACGCCAACAGATTTACTGAATAAGCTATCATCGCATGAAAATCATGCCTTTCTAAATCGTATTATAGCATGGATGCATTTTGTAATAAAAATTTTGCCAAGTTCGGCACTACAACCCGTCTAATTCTAGTATGATCATTTTGAAAAACGTATTCTGGCGGAATACAAATTATGGTTCCCGGCAATAATAATATATAATAATAATAACAACAATAATAATAATAAGTTTATTTCAAATAGTTACAGTATTAGTGTGTAACCCTCGAAGCCTTAATTAAAAAGCTTTTATGAGTTTCATAAGTCATCAGTCTTACAATCATAAAATTAAGATCATCACAACAATGACTGCACATGTTTTTATTACAATTCACATTCATTTTTACACTAATAATTCAATAATCTTTTTTGTTAATGTGTATGTATACTAACTGCTATTTTCTAGTATATAAGTTTGTATTTTTTTATGAAAGAAGCCGATGAAGGCAGAGCTTATTCTACCAGCCGAGTGCAACACCCGCCGTAACTTTTTTCCCCAAATGCTCACACTTTCAAACTCAATCCATTTTTGAGACAGCTTGTTTAGTAAATATTGCGTGAAGTCAAGCAAGAGCTCTCAATAGCTGTTGAGTAACATGTTTATAAAGTTTCACAAGAACTCTGTGTAGGTCTTGACGTAATGTAATTCCCAAATACTTCTGAAGAAGAAGACCGTTGAGGAAGAAGAATACCCTGATCGAAGAAGAATACACCTTTAGCAGAATGTACAACTTGCGAAGAACACAACTTGAGTCGAATGTACAACTTGAGAATAATAAAACTTGAGTTAAAGTCAGTTCTTCTGTGGCCGTTCACATCTCCCTAATTTCCTGATGCACTCACTGATGGGCCCAGGACCCACACTGGGGAAATTCACAGTGCATCCCGCAGACCCCTAAGTTGTTAGTTACGTCTTCCACCCCATTCAGCAAAATATCACTGTGTAGGTGCCCGCGTCAGTCCAGTGCCCTACTTCCCCAGCAATTAACGTTCATTTCTCATCAATCAGGTTTTTCTAGGAAGGGGTAGTTTGAGTCTTGAGATAACTACCCAAGTCTTGCATCTTGGCTTGTAGGTGGCCATCATTATCCTACCTATGCCAGGCCGGGTTGGGGCTACGGGATTTCCAATGCATTGCTAAATTGAAATTATCATGTATGTCAAGGAGAAAGAAAAAAATACATAAAAAATAAACATGTGTATCAAAATTTGATTGAGAATTATCGTTGCATGCGTATGATCATTGACCAAGAACATAGCTTAGCTATTTAGAACTATTTGGTACTGTTTGTGCTAGTAACAAAGAGTTCTAGCGAGTCCAAGCAAGAGTCTCAAACACTCAGACAGGCTTGAATATTGCTAATGAATGGAAGTCTGGGTTATTTGCCAATGCTCTACTGACTCACAAATACTTGCGACAGTATCATTGCTACCATGTGTAAACAATGGATGGCTTGAAAACACTAGTTAAATCATTGCTAGCGTATGCAAACAACACACGTTGAAATGCGATCATTGCTACTGTGCCACATTTCTAGAAATCATGCCACGTGTATCAGTGGAAAGGTCAGAGCACTGGTTTTTTAGTCTTCTGTACGGCTGTACCGGCTGAGAAGACTATTGCAACGACTTTGTCCGTCGATCCGTCCGTCGCTTGTTTCAACTTCGTAATGGTACCAGAAATTGACGACCATTGTTTACAACCTTAGATTCAGTATGAGAAGTTAGTTAAATAACATGGCAAATTAAAACATCGTTACTTCCTCATAGCTAACAGACTTCTTCGACGTAACTAAATTAAATAATAACACTTGATCGTCGAATCAAACTCAATAAAAACAAATAGATTTTAGCTTCGTTTACAATAGTCTCGTCGCATTGTTGCATGAATGAATAGGATTACCGTCGAACCAAATTCTCCATTAGGCCTATGTGCTACTTACGAAATTAAAACTGCATTTTTAAAATTAGACCTAAAAATGAAAATTCAACCTAAAATCATGTTACCATGGCAACGTCAAGTTGCTACAAGTCACTGTTGGCTGAGTCAACAGCATCTCTCTCGTCACTTCCCTGCTACCACTGATCTATATAGGATACGTTGCGCGTTACGTTGTAACACTGTAACTGTGTGCCTGTAGGTGCACCGTGTTGCAAAAATGAATTGGCTTACTATACAATCCATGTCTCCGTTAGCTGCTACTTACGAAGTTAAAACTGCTGATTAAAATTAGGACTAAGAGCTGACAATTACGCCTAAAATGTAAAATAGGCCTAAAAGCTAACACATTTTTAACCGGTGATTGTGATAGCTACTGCTTTTAGATTAGTATAGCTGTTGTAGTGCACGATAGAGGTGTGCGCCTCAACATTGGAAGTGGAGGAACTGTACTGAAGACTGGTGCGACTAGGCAGTCACTGTCGCCGCTTGTTTCATATGTAAGTAGTAATATAAAAAACCGTAAAAAAGAAACAAAATTACAAACAGCTTGTCGAAAACATTTTATTAGTTTAAAACTCGCAGCATATAACGCGCAAACAAAAAAATGAATTTTAACTGGGTTTCCTTTGGCTCCTCCATAAAACAGTTCGCAGGCTCAATCCATCAAAATAATTTGGTAAGCAAATATACAGGGGTCTCAAAAATCTGACCCCGCCATAACAACGTTTTGTCCAATTGGTGTAGGAAAATAAGACTTTAAAACTCGTCATTGACAAAAGGAATGCTGCTGTTGATAGAATGTAAATTCCCTCAGAGCCTCTGGAGAAGGAAATCTTAAAATTTCCAGTGGGAAGGAGTCTTGGGGGGGGGGGGGGGGGTTGAGTGTTACATCGTTTGAAAGAACTAGAAGTGAAAACATCACAAACTGGTTTGTGATTGGTGCTCGCAAATGTAAATGGCAACCCACACTTTTGTGTACCCATTTATATTTTCGTGTGAGTGTTTGTGTCTTCCATCTTCATTTTCCGTGCCAGTACATACGAATGGACTTCGGGAATTTATATCCCATCAACGTTTATTCTTATTGCCCAAAAGAAAAGATTGGAAAAGAACTTATTGATGTGGAGTCTGACCAAGCAAATTAGTACACATTGTTTCCAATGTACTGTATGATGTTCCGTACTCTTTAATCTTTCAGCACTTGCGTGCCTTCAAACAACCGCTGGGATCTATCTTAGAAGTAGAGCAACGAACTTTCTCATCCTGTGTGCAGTCTGTCAGTCTCTATCCACAACAACTTTTGAACCTATTAGCCAATTTCTTTCAAACTTTCCATGCCCTACTTGAAATGGTGGCAACAGCTGCCATAATACCTGACGGAAGTACAAGTTTACCAACTCCAATACATCAATAAAGCATTTTTACAACAATGCCTGTTGTACAGTAAACCATATTTAAACAGTTACATAATTTACATAATCCGTTTATTGCAGTGTAACAATCAAAATCTCCTAACCTACTCAAATGCCAAGTGCCGCCTCATCCACATTCACTTATTGAAAATAGCAGTCTCATTATATGTTTGAAAAGACTTCATTGACTCAAATGAATGTGATAAAGTATGAATAAAAGCAAAGGGTTACTGCAAACAAACAAGTAAAGCATAGTTATTACAGGCTGAGGCGGGTGCCGATCATTTCGCCGGCAATCATTTTACCGACATTTACGTTACCGACGTGATCTTTTTACCGACACTTGCTTTACCAACACATCATTTTACCGACAAGCTTATTTCACCGATATTCATTATACATCGACGATTATTTTACTGGCAAGCTCAGTTTACCGACAGTCATTTTACCAAACATTACAGTTAAAATTAATGATGCAGATGAAAAAGCCAAAACGAACAGAAGTTAACCAACGGAAATAAGCTGTAAATATCAAACAGAGAAACACACTGGAACCAACATTGTCAGTTTTAAAACATGTGTGTTTTGATGCTGATAAACCGCAGCACCTTCCAAGCTTCGTCTCTAAAATCAAGAAGCAGTTTGGTATTCTTTCAATGTCAATATTATTATTTTTTTAATGCAAGATAGAGTAAAGAACAAGTATTTTAAGGTACATTACTACAATTAAAGCCAATTACAATACGTAGGTTTTGGGTTGTCCGTAATTTAGTAATATACGTATATAGGAGAGGCATTATCAGCAGGACTGGTTCATTGCCTCCTCCCGTAATGTAGTCAGTAACTGACGACATTGAGAATGCAATGCCATGGAAGCAAAATTACAGAGAAGTTTGGCATCAATGGCGGGAAATGTTACTAGGATGCCGTCATGTTGCCATTCACAAGATAACAGAACTCAGGAACGAAAGCGCAATGACAAGTTGAGCTAGACATCGAACAAATCGTCTGAGGTCGTCCAAAAGCTCAACAAAACGGAATGAAAAATGGGCAACGGAAAATGGGAAAAATGGGAAACTCTCATCACAGCAATCTACAAATACTGAGCCAATCATCCATTGTTAGAGTAATTACATGGGATAACTCACAACATTGCTTTGTGATTGCATTTGGTCTTGAGTTTCAGTTGCTATTAAAAAATTTTTTTACCTTTTAACTTCGACTTGTCAGTCAGGGTTGTGAAAGACTACCAGGATCTTAAATTTCAACTTTTAATTTCGGTAATATGACCGTCGGTCAAGTTTGCTCGTCGGTAACATGATCGTCGGTCAAGTTAGCTCGTCGGTATAATGATCGTTGGTCAAGTTAGCTCGTCGGTAAAATGATTGTCGGTAGAGTGAGCTCATCGGTAAAACAACTGCCGGTACAATGATTGTCGGTAAAATAGCCTCGTCTGTAAAATGATCGTGCCGGGAATGTAAGTGTTGGTAAAAAATGATTGTTGGTAAAATGAACTTGTCGGTAAAATTTTTGTCAGATAAGTCATTGTCAGTAAATTGATTTTCGGTAAAGTGAACCAAAACAGCTCAGCAGATGCAAGTAGTGGCATAGTATGTAAAACCACGACAAACTTAACGTGATATTTTGGTCAGCTCTTACAAAAAAAATAACTATTCAGAAAAAGTAACACATTAAGCTCGCATGTTGCATCATTTAATTGTTAATGGGAGAAGCCTGTTGGGAGAACAAAATTCCTCCCAAAAACTTTCACAGTTTTCTTTCTTTGACTGTGAATATTAATTAAATTATCGTTCCTTTACTGTTTCAGATTGCGCTGGGTTCAACAAACGAGGAGCATTCTCATGTCTTCAATGTGGCAAAATGTATAGTTCCAGAAAAGCCCTTTTCAATCATTCCAATATTCACCAGGAAAGATTCAAATGCTCCATCTGTGGCAGATGCTGGGCATGCAAAGCCCTCTTGCAAAGACACGTTATGTCTTGCCATTTGGAAAGACATGTTATGGAATTCCGCTAAGGTAAAGAATAGCTCATTGCTACACAGTCAGTAATATTTATTTTGCAATTTCCTCACTTTAAAATGGCTGTGTGTTATTGAAGAAAAAAAAGGCTTTATTAAATCATGTTTTACAAGCACACAGCTACGGAACATTATCTAGACTACTTCCACAATACTGCATACCGAATAACAGTGTGTACTGCTCTTATTGGTGTACCGTCAAATCCTTATTAACATCCACGTTTTTGCTAACACCCATAGCTAGCTACATTTTGCCAATGTCAAGAAATACATTTCTTGGGGTTAGTGCCTCCTTCCCCCCCTCCCCAACTTTCTTCGTTGGACCCAACGGTGTTTGCTTTTCTGTATCAAATGTGGAAGAATTCGTCAGTCTGGTCCAAACCAATACTTTATACACCTCCACGCTACACGTATTTTATTGTGCTGCTTCTGTTCAATGATTTTGTTTGTTTCGAGTGCTAACGTCCCTGTACTTAATACAAATTTGTAATCGACTTCCGGTGAAACTGTTATCTTTTATTTTAGCATTGTGTGCATAGTGTGCAGAACGCTGAGCTTAGTGGTGGCTTTTGACTTGACGTCTTTCTACCGGACGCACACAGCCGATAAGTTGCATGACTGGTAGTGCATGGATATCAGTGGTGTATTTTTCGGGTGAAACGTGCTCGTGTGGCCTCGGCCAAATAAAATGAACGCAAAAATACAAAATTGTTAGATTTCAAGCTTGTTTAAATAAAAATTTGTTTGAATGCCATCTGCATCTAGGTTTGGAGATAAACTATGAAGCTCTCTTTGAAGCAATCTTGTCGTTTTATAACCCCTTTGGTTTCAGGTGTTCATTTTTTTCAAATGTTGATAGTGTCCACCACGTTCACATGTCACACCATGTCGCATGCCCACCATGTTCTGCAAAAACCATCTAAGTACCTAGGGGCAATGAACTAGGCAATTTCCAGTTAACTTATTGTTTTTAGTTTACCAGCGCATAAAGCGTAAATTAACACTTTAAGAAAGATGATCGTTCCTGTCAAGGAAAATAGTGATCCCGCAAGGTCGTATCATGAGCAACTTTTAATTTTGGGGCTTTGTTTACAAACTTATGGTCCTGGGCCACAATGAAACAGGGTGCAAAAAATTCTTGCAAAAAATTCTTGCTACCTGGTCAGTATACGTATGGTGGCTAAGTGATTGGTGGCTAGGTTATTGCTGCCAAAGTTTTTGCTCCCTATGTCATCGTGACGAAAGCTGATAAGTTTGTAAGTAGAGGCCTAAAATTAGAATTGGTCGCTGAATAACCTTGCGGCGGTTCCCATATCAGGAGGATCATCGTTCTTGAACGTCTTCCCCGCAAATTAATTTGACTTCACATTAAATAACACTTCTTTCAAGCTCCAAACTAGAAAACTTCACTCGTCACAAGGTTAGCACCGAATCAAGAAAATGCTTTTTTTCCAACCGCGATATCATCCTGTGGAACTATCTTCCTAGTAGAAGTGTTTCTTCCACCTCCATCACCTAACTTGACTTGTGCTACTACAAAGTTGTACAGTTATTCTGAGACTGTCAAGTGCAGAGAACCAATACATTGGAATAAACTGACCTTCAACTTCATTTGAGAGACAAAGTCGTAATAGACAATTTGAAACAAACGACTTTGAGCAAAGTATGACAATTTCTGTAGCAAGAACAACTGTGCAAGTACTGATCCTATATTGTACAGGTATTTTAGTTATATTTGCGTTGTCTAATAAAACATATTTATTTTAAATTCGTAATGCTGTTGCTGGCCAATGATTATCAGTTGTATCTACATCTTCATTTTCTTGTGTCTTTCTTTACACGTCACCTAACGTTGGAACTTCAATTGTTTCAATTATTAATCCCTCATAAAATGGAACATTAGATATTATAGTTATGGTGTTTGTACAGTATGCAAAAAGGAAACATGAGTAGTGTTACAATCAGTATTAGCTTCAATCTACTACAAGCATTTTTAGAACAAATAAAGTACGCATTTAACAATATTGCTATTATCAAGAATTAATAGGGTTGGGCAGGAGAATTTGTGATTGAGCCCCCCTACCAAAACGTCTTAGATTCATTCCTATTAGTTCCATCTAAGTTTATAGAGGGTGCCATGAGTTTTAAGTTGGAATTTCTACTCAGTTTTATGCCTAAAAT
>JAHWFP010257046.1:0-10409 GCA_023313725.1 Lithobius niger
TTGCCTTTTGGACTTAAATGTCAGACTGCCTGAGCGGGGAATCGTAATCGAACCCACGACCTGAAACCAAAGGCCGAGGTGTAACTGCTGAGCCATACACCTCGGCCTTTGGTTTCAAAAGTCGTGGGTTCGATTCCCCGCTCAGGCAGTCTGACATTTAAGTCCAAAAGACAACGTAAATAGGTTTGCATCTCTATTTATTTAACTCGTGTGTGAGCCGTTGGCTTCTCCGTCCTTAGCCGTCTGATGATGATACGGGAAAGAATATTTAGGAACAAACACACGAGTTGGGAATGCTTTTATTTAATCCACAAATGAAAATAAAATTGACGAAAAAATTGTATTTTTTTATGAACATTTTGGTGCTAAAAAATTTCCAAATGTTTAGGCTATACGTTTTTAAATTGTCATGGACTCATCTCAGAGAGTTGGCATCTGGGAACCCCTACCCCCCCCCCCCCCCTTCTCCTCCCGCTGACGAAAAGACAAGAAAAGTATTTGAGTATAGTCGTGCATGGCTGTTGAGTAGCACGATGATTTTCGAGGGATTGAAATTCGAGGGATCGAAAATTTAACAAGAGTATTACCATGACTTTGTGGAAGAGGTGCTTTAAAAGCCAAGCGACCTCGTGCATATGATCGGAAAAAAAAAGTCTGACGGAACGGATGGCTTTCCTGCATTGCAAGTTTACTCAGCAGTGACACTCTTGCGGATCCAAAATACGTGGAATTGAGCGCTATGGAGCGCTGTTTTATAACTTTTTTCTCATAAATTAAATACGGGAACTATATTACTGTGAACAGTAATAAAGTCCTTTAAAATAACTTCAATGTGGTGTCGTAATTCAAAAACAGTGTAACTTATTGGATGTACAAACGCCTAACAGGAAAATAAAAACATATTTTTTTAAAATTATTAATTCAAAACTACTGCACTCCTCCCCCTCTCCCCCCCTCCCCCCAAATAACAGCAGTTCCGGTTTTTCTATATGAAATTAAGCTATAGCGTGAGCTAATATGGCGACTGACTGGTAAGGTAGTACGACTGCATTTTGTGTTTCATCGCGATTGTAGAACTGAGCAGACGGATTTTAAAGTTTATTTTAAAAAAAAAAGTAAAACAAAACATTTATCAAGCGCCGAGAAAATAACCCATTCGTCAAAATAAAATAATTATTTTCTTTGGATCAAGTAGCCTACGTTATTTCTGACATGGAAATATTGAGGCGTCTACTTGATGTGATGAGTAATCAATTCAGTGTTTCGGTTTATAGATCAGTGCTTCTGTAGTTTGGTGGCATTGCAACATTTTCAAAATAGAGAATTTATTTCACACGCGGGTTTTTTTTTCAAGAGTGCTAAATTATTTATTGTAAAATATTTTTGAAACAAACGTAGCTACGAGAACAGCAGAATTATTTTAGTTTGAATTGTAATTTGTTGAACTGTGTTGCAACTCCCTTAAACTTAACAACGAGCAAAGATGGCCGGCCCGGTGAGGCGGTTCTTATTTACGTTGCGACAAAAGGGCGTACTGACGAAAAGGGAGATCGATTCAGGACTTGTGAGTGACCAGGTGTACAATGTGGTTCGTGGTCTAGCAGCAGAAGTAGGAATTGACGAAAGTGATTTGCAGCTGTACGGAGTGTCAGGAGGTAAGATAATTGATGAGGACTTAGGCTTGGAAAGTATAATGGATTGTGTGGACGATGGGTCAAACAATGGTGTTGACAACAATAGGAGTGGTAACAATGGGAAATTGGGTAAAGTGCGTAATGGTGTCTACGAAAAGTTTGTGGACGAGGCATCGTCAGTAGTGGATTCAGTGGTGGATTTTATTTTGGACAGTGTGTTTCCTGTTTCTCGGTCAGTGTCATATGCTGGAGCTGTTGTAGGATTGAATTCAGTCGAAGAAAGGATGGACTCAGTGGATGTTTTGGGGAGTGATCAACAGACTGGTGATCCGGACTTTGAGTTAGACCCAGGAAATCGTGACTTGGCGTGGCTCAAAAAACTTTACCGTGGAGGTCTTGCCAATATTTCAATGGTGAAATCTCTGATTGTGATCGCAGACCAAGCTGGGAGGCCGTTTATTGTTCAGCATTTGCGGGACGCCCTAGTGAAGATTGTTGACTTGAAGTCCGTAGTGGCAATATGTGCTATGCGTGCGAATAATGTTTACCAGGTGGTTTTTTCGGATGTAGAGGCAAAACAAAAAGTCAAAATGGTGGGCTTTCTGACACTGAATGGTTTCCGTGCAAGAGTGCATGACTTGTACGAGCGGATTATCCCAATAAGGGTACACTGGCTGCCTTTTGAGGTAGCTGACAGGGATATTGGGCAAGCTTTGGTGAATTACGGCACTATTGTTTCTTTTAAGCATGAACTCCATAGTGCTCAAGGTGTTCGTCATTGTTTTCCTGGTGTTAAGTGTCTGTCACTAAAGCTCAGGTCGAGTGTAACGTTGGAGGAACTTCCGGATACCATCACGGTTAGAGGCATGCCTGCACTTTTAGTTGTTCCAGACCGTCCCCCACGTTGCCTAAGATGTCGTTTGAGAGGTCACGTGAGGAAATTTTGTTCCAGTGTGTTCTGCGAAGTGTGCGATTCGTTTGTGATGCGGGACTCCTTGTGTGCTCACTTGCGTGTGGTTCAGCCTTCCACTCCTGCAGCGGATGCTGGTGCTGCGCCTAATTTGTTGCCAGACTTCCCCCCTCCACCTCCGCCTGTGCTCTTGCCCCCACCTGTTACCTCTGTGCAGTGTCCTTCCGCTACCCCTATGGTTATCCCTGGGGTGTCATCTGTGGTTACGGTGCCGAAGTCGGTGGCGTCTTCATCTGCCAGTGAGTCTGAGGGTTGGACTCGGCCAACCCGGCGCAGGAAGGCCTCACGGAAGTCGTCGTGCTTGGCGAGCTCCCCTCCTTCGTCAAAGTTTCAGGCGGTGGATAATAGATTTGCTGTGCTTGATGAGGTGTCGTGTGAGGAGTTGAGTGGTGTAGGCCCAGAAGCTGGTGGTGTGCTTGGGGGCTGTGAGAGTGCTCCAGATTCTTATGTTGTTTCTTCCGAGTCAGTGACGGATCTGGTGATGGATGTTAGTTTAAGTGCAAACAGTATTGTTGTAGATTCGTCCCAGTTGTCTCAGTCTTCCCATTTTGTGATGGGAAGTGCAGCACAAGTTGATGGAGATAGTTTTAGTTTGGATGGAAGTGGTGATGATGTGGCTATTCTGTTCGGGCCTTGCGGTGCTGTGACCTAGTTTTTATCTGTAATTTTTGTTGCTGGAGAGTTTGTAACTGTTGTAGTTAAAAGAACTTCCTATCGTTCATTTTTTGCACATGGAACACCAGGGGTGTTTATAATAAGTTCGATGAAGTGGAGAATCTTTGTTTGCGGACCAGTGTTTTGGGTTTGCTGGAGGTTCGCCTCCCCCCTGGTGTTCTTTTGTCTTGTGATGGTTATGTTACTTTTTCTGGTGGGATTGGGTCGCATGTGCAGATGCTGGTCAATGCTGCTGTACCGTGTGTGGGTGTAGAAACTCGGGGCTGCCCGGGAATTGATTCCTGTGTGGTGAGGGTGTGGAAAGATGTGGAGTGGGTTACATGTGTTGTGGTGCATGTCATTGGGGGTGTAAAGCAGGGTGATTGGGTTGGGTGGGTTAAGTCACTCCCCCGGCCTTTGGCTATTGGGGGGGACTTTAACGCACATCACTGGAGCTGGGGTAGTGCAAGGTGTGACACGAGAGGAAGGATGTTTGTGTCGTCTCTGGACGAGTTGGGTCTTGCTGTTCTTCATAATGGGTCGCCAACCTTTGTTAGGCGGTATGGGAGTGCACTGCATGAGTCTGTTATCGACCTTTTCCTGTGTTCTTGGGGTCTTGCTGGTGAGCTCTCCTTTGGGGTTTCTGATGACCTCCGAGGGAGTGATCATTTCCCTGTTGCGCTCATCCAGGGCGGTGACTGGAGTTTTTGGTCTTCTGGGAGGAGTGTGCCTCAGAGGTGTCCGGTTGATACTAGGTCTCTTCTTGGTGACTTTGCCCCATGGATGGCCAAGTGGTGTAGCCCCAGCAGTGTCTCTGGCGGTCGTGTTGGGCCCGGTTATAGAGGCCGGATGCAGCCAGTGTGGTGGACGAGGCTCTGCACCATTGCGGTTAAGGATAGGCGTAGTGCGTGGAGGAGGTTTCAAAGACAGCCCTCTGACTATAACTGGTATTGTTTCTGTGGGATATCTGCTGAGTCTCGTTTTATCCTTCGCAGGGAAAAGCTTCAGTACGGCCGGCGACTGTGTGAGAGCATCTCTAACAGCAGCCATCCTGCCAAGGTGTGGAGTTTGTTGCGTCCACTGGACAGCCGTCCCATGGTCTCATGGGTCTTGGGTGATGATGGTGCGGTGTTGAGGGGTGCTCGGATGGCAGAAGAATTCAACCGTAACTTTTCCGCTGTGTATGAGTCCCCTCTGGGTCCCAGGCCGAATCCGAGGGTCTGCGGTGTGACGGTGGCGCAACCTGATAGCCCGTTGGGTATTGTCGAACTGGATGCTGCTATTGCGTCTTGTAAGGTTGGTGGATCTCCTGGAATTGATAGAGTTTCCTACAGGCAACTGTCTGAGCTTGGGCGGGAGGCCCGTGCCGACTTAGTCTCTTTTTTTCAGTCTAGGTTTGAAGGTGCGGCAATCCCGGAGGCCTGGTTGTTTTCTATTCTGACCCCGGTCTTGGGCCGGGGGAAGGTGAGGTCTTCAGTTGTTAGTTATAGGCCGATTGCCCTGCTTTCGTGTGTCCGCACGGTCTATGAGCGGGTGCTGGTTAGACGTCTTGAGTGTGGTGGCTTGCTTTTTGACAGACAATTTGGCTTCCGCAAACACAGGAGTGCGCAGGATGCCATCTTGTTTCTCGAGTCTAGCATAAGGGAAGCCTGGGTCAACAACTGTATCGTGGTTGCAGTCTTTCTGGACATCAAGGCAGCGTACGATACGGTTGACCTAGATTGGGTCGAAGCAGCACTGCGTGGTATGGGTACTGGCGAGCGGCTGTTGATGGCCATCTTGTCTCTCTTGCGCAACAGGAGCTATGCCACCAGAGTGGATGGGCACTGGTCAAGTGTTAGGCGTACTGGTCGGGGCCTGCCGCAAGGCAGCTGTTTGAGTCCGCTACTCTTTGCAGTGGCCATCAACGAGGTCTTGACAGAGCTTGCTCTTACGACCAACATTGTGGCATATGCTGATGATGTTGCTGTTTGGGTGGTTGGGCAGGATTTGCTTTTGCTCCTCGGGATGCTTGAGGCGGTTGTGGCGAAGGGGCAGGAGCTCCTGGCTGCCAGGGGCCTGTCTTTGTCGCCGGATAAGACAGAACTTGTGGTCTTTTCGAGAGGTCCGTTTGTACCGGCGTCTTTGCGCGTGGGTTCTGTACTGGTGAATGCCTCTTCGAGTGTTCGCTACCTGGGTGTTCGCTTGGATCGTCAGTTGGCCTGGACTGAGGAGGTCGCGTTTGTTCGAGAGACTTTGGCCATTAAACACAGGATGCTTCAGGCCATTTCTTCAAATAGGCTCTTGGCGAAGCGGTCGGTCCTGTCTACTTTTTATCGTGTGTATATCAGGTCTTCCGTGGACTTCCATCCACCTTTCCTGGCCACGAGCAGGAAGGCTTCTGATGGTGTCCAGGTGGCGGTAAATACTTGCTTGCGCTCGGTCACTGGGTGTTTGCCTTCCACCCCAGTTCCGGCGCTTCTGGTTGAGGCCAGTGAGCAACCGGTCTGGATTAGGGCCAGGGAGCTTCTTGCCTCGGTTTGCCTTCGGGCTGTGGCTAGGGGGAGAACCGATCCCCTGGCGAGAATTTTGTGGGACTACAGCTCGCTTGATCCTCCTATGAGGCAGCTCCTGGGGTCGTTGGGCCTAGGAGCAGCGTTGCTTGAGGGTGAGTGTCTTAGGAATTTTCGTCAGTCCATGTTGGTGCAGCCTGTGTGTCCCTGGGTCTGGTGTGAAGGATTGTCGGAGGTTTTTAGACTTGAACGTCGCCCTGTGGACCAGGAGGTTAGAGGGGGTGGGGTTCACATTTATTGTGATGCCTCCTTCTTCCGGGAGACCTGGTCTGGTGGCATTGGTGTGTTTGTGGATGAGTTTAAGCTCTGTCTCTCGCGGCGGCTGCAATTTGTCCCCTCGAGTTTTGTGGGTGAATTGGTGGCGTTGTCTGTTGCTCTTGATGTTGGTCTGGAGCTGGGTGTGCCCCGCCTTACGGTTTTCTCGGACTCTGCTTCTGCAATTTGGTTTCTGAGGCAGTCCTTCCGTCTGCTTAGGGTACATCACCCTCTGGTTTTCGAAATCGGCACGAAGCTTCGTCGAGCCGCCGGGGAGGGCTGTATCATTGAGGTTTGGTGGGTTCAGGGACATGGTGGCATTCATGGCAATGAGATAGCGGATTCCCTTGCCAGAAATGGGGGTAGTGATCCAGTTGTGTTTGCCTATGCACATAGGGATCTCCGCCCTGTCCTTGTGTCTCTTTCCACCGTGGAGTGGCAGGGGGAGTGGGATAGTGGTGTGAAGGGCCGTCACCTCTATGCATTGCACCCCTCTGTCTCTGTCCCGGTTGCCCTGGGATGTCTCCCAAGGCGTGATGCTGGACTCTTGTCTCGATTGAGAACGGGTCATGTGCTTCTTAATGCCCATATGTTTAGGATGGGGTGGAGGTCGTCTCCTCTGTGTAGCTGCGGAGAGGCGGATGAATCTGTTGCCCATTTCTTGTTGGATTGTAAGCGCTGGGCTCAGTTCAGGCACGTTGCCCTGAGGGCTGGTGCTACCCTGCCAGTGGTGTTAGGTGTCCCTACAGGGGTCGGGAATGCTAGGAACAATTTCCGGGCGGTTCTGAAGTTCTGCGCAGTGACCGGTCGTTTTGATGGTTAACGGAGTTCAATTGAGTTAATTTTGGGGGTGTTGTTGGCTGGCTTGTTACTTTCTTTGTGTAGTTTTTAAGTTAGTTTTTAAGTTAGTTTTTAGCACTTTAGATGGAGTGAGTGGCTTCCAGGCCGTGTAAACTCCTGTAGGGTAAATAAATAAATAAATAAACTTAGCGTGCGTGCATTCCTTGCCTTATTGTTTTCGTTCATTCAGCGTTAACCACGTTAGGTGATCTAATCGAAACAATTTTTGGAAGGTTTCGGTTGTATTGATAGAAACCTTATAGTTAATCAAAAGACAGTTTTTCTTCACGTCCTGTATCTTTAATTTAATGACTTAGGTTTAACGGGAACGTTCCATTGCTCTTTCGGTTGTTTAAGACCTACAATCGACAGCACTAAAAATTCTCACTAGAGGCGTAACTTCAAAACTGGGGCCCCTTCTTAAAAAAAAAATCAGTTATTGGCACACAAGGTGAGAGCACAGTGGAGACACGCACCCAACCCCCCTTCCGCCCCTTTATAAAAAAAATGCAGTTTTTGCAACACCATCATAAAAAAAAGCAATACAGTTTTGCCACAAAAGGCCAGAGGCCAATGGAGGCCACCCCCTCCCCCTTCATAAAAAATGCAGTTTTTTGCCACATAATGCGGGAACCCAGTGTAGCCCCCTCCCCCCCTTCATAAAAAAAAATAATTAAGTGTTTGCAACAGAAAACAACTTTTCTCTTATGGTAATAACTTACTTTCTAATATTTTCCAGTTACAAACAGATTTAAATTGGGGACAGTGAGGGGGGCCTCCCAAAGTCGGTGGGTCCGGAGGCGGCTGTCTCCTCTCCCTCATTGTAGTTACGCCACTGTAATCTCCACTAACGTAAGATCTACTTTCAAACTGATGTTATGTTATGTTCAACCGGTTTAAAAAAACCACGTCGTCAACACCGTTACTTTAATTATTTCAAAAAAAATTATTTCAACAAAAAAAAGTGCAACGAGTACAGATATACAGGGGAATTACAAAAAAACTGCTTACACGAATATTATTTTAGATCCAAACTTTTTCTATGTTCAGGAAGAACAAGGAAGCTTCCTGAACGTACTGGACGTATCATTGTGAGTATTTCGGGGAAGGGGGGGGGGGGGAGGCGGCTTGAAATGTCGCACTACGTAAAAGAATAAAACGCATTCTAGGCGATTCTCGTCGCGGCAAATGCTTTCGTGCCATTTTGTGACTTCATCAGCTCTGTTCCCGCCAATTAGCCCGATCAGCCAGTCACAGTACTAAAACGAAACGCATCTCGATATGAGTGACGGATTTTCAAAACACAGCAATATGCTAGTAAAGCAAGGAAAAAAGTATTTACACAGATTATTATTTTTTCATTACTCTTCTGTTTTTCGAGCAAGTCAGCCCCATTTTATAGATGCGCTTCCCTGCATTGCTCGGATTGGCTGACTTTGGTGTTTACGGTTTTATTTTATTTTATTCGAGTACAATTGGCCCACAACGCCTTACATTCGGTTCTATCTTAGCGTATACCTTAACAACTACAACTTACAACTACAACTTAGGTAGGCTTGGGAAGGAGCTGGGAATTGGAGAGCAGACTTGAAGTCTAAAATTCGACATGGTTACATTGCTGAAACATTGAAAGCACTTAAGGTCTAAGCTGAACGCTAAGTTTTGGCTTGACTGTTAGGGATCCATTGTTGGTTGAACGCTTGAGTGACATCATCATAATTGTTGGGGGTCTTGATACGAAAGTGAGTCCGAAAATGAGCAAGTCTTGGATGACGTCACTACAAAAGCTGCCACAGTCAATCGCTTGTATACTGGGAGTACCAATATATTTGCTATGCAAACAAATATTGTACAAATAATAAAAAATACATTTTCTTGATTTAATACGCTACTTTTTTACAAAATACTTTTCTAAAAATACTAAAATATTTTGTACACACAAAAAAATACACAACTTATTCTACAGAAAACTCTTTTGGAGGCCGATTTGCTTATGTGCTGCGTATGGAGCTAATTTTTTCAAGTTTCCAGTACGAATCGAAACTGCAATAATGAGCTTACTGTGCTTTTACGAAAGACATACTTTGTGAAGTTGTACCGGAGATTTCTGAGGTTCATGAAGCGTTGAAAACATTCAGAATTTCTAATATTTGCGTTAATTTGCCAAGATTGACAGAGTTTATAAGATTCGTAAAGAACCAAGATTCACAAGGATTTACATCATTCGAAATCAGTTTCACTCGTAGCATCGTATACACACCTTGCAACCCTTGCACCTTGTTAACTTTAGATATCGCAGCTTACCTCTTCTAAGCCTACGTGGGGCCCTGGCGGTAGTTGCGCTTCTGCTAATGCTTTGCATGCGATGCAGCACGGAGGCAAAGCAATAAGAGCTGTATTTATAGTAGCTGCAACTTCTACCAGGGACCATGTAAGCTTGGAAGAAGTAAGATGCGACGTATATCTATTGTGTGCGTGGCGTATCTTGAATCCTGCAAGTATTTTATGAGCGGCTACGTCTTCTTGGAGGGGGGCGGCTTTAATCGACGGCCGCCATTGTGTTTGTAACCATCTTGGATATCAACAAGGCACTCTGCTGCCAAAAACGTACAATCGATTATCTGTGTTCGTTCTGCGGCGAACTCAGGATAGGCCGCGCACACTTTAGTTACCTATCTAATCTATGGTGAGAATACTAACCCTAAGGTCGCTAAAAATTAATTAAGTGGTTTACGGAAGTGGTGATAAAAAAATTGACGCGAGCGGGCGGCGGTTTTTTTTTTTTACGTTTTATTCGTGATTTTTCAGATGTGGGCGATGGCTTTTTTTTTTTTTACCAAATAAAACGAAATCAGTAGCTTACAATTTGTTGTGGAGTACAATATCTATGTTTTAATGCCAGGATCAGCGTGCAACAGCTGCATATTTGATAAAAGTCATTCTTTAGATCTAAATTTTAAGTTGTTACATGCCTGTGAACGACCCTTACGCCCGTATTCCGTACTTGACTTGAACTCGATAACGTGCTTAAGTACGCGACGGTATTCCGTAACCTTGCTTAACTCGAGCACTGACTGCAATCTTGAGTAACTTAAAGCCGTATTTGAGAATGGTATTCGAGACGAAAACTCAGACTTCAACCAGTGATCAAAGTCAAGTTTCAAGCACGGAATCTCGAGAAAGGTACGAGGTATGCTCGAGTCTCCCCTTAATCAAGAAGCGGCTTCGCTGCTAGTCGTTGTGCAGTTTGGCAGCCCTAAGCATGGCGGGGCAATTGCGGTAACGATTACTAGATTTTCCGTATGGTGATCGCTTCGTCACGTGGTAGAGAACTACAGCTACATGCTCTTTTGGTTGGAAAGCAGAGGCCAAATTAGTACGCAAATGTATGCGTTAAGGTATATACTGATAGCACACTCATAGCGAATAAATCCGTGTTTGCCATGTTTTACAGCTATTTTTTTTTATATTTCCTTAGTAAACAATAGTGTACATAAACACTAT
>JAHWFP010257047.1:0-15592 GCA_023313725.1 Lithobius niger
CCCCATTTAGGTTACGTCTGGAATCCCCAAAGTTTGGTCCTCACGGTTGGTCCCATTTAGGTTATGTCTGGAATCCCCAAAGTTTGGTCCTCACGGTTGGCCCCATTTAGGTTACGTCTGGAATCCCCAAAGTGTGGTCCTCACGGTTGGCTCCATTTAGGTTACGTCTGGAATCCCTAAAGTTTGGTCCTCACGGTTGGCCCCATTTAGGTTACGTCTGGAATTCCCAAAGTTTGGCCCTCACGGTTGACCCCATGTAGGTTATGACTGGAATCCCCAAAGTTTGGTCCTCACGGTTGGCCCCATTTAGGTTACGTCTGGAATCCCCAAAGTTTGGTCCTCAGGGTTGACCCCATTTAGGTTACGTCTGGAATCCCCAAAGTTTGGTCCTCATGGTTGGCCCCATTTAGGTTACGTCTGGAATCCCCAAAGTTTGCACCATACGCTAGCCAAGTGTCTGCCAAGGGGTGGTCCAGGTTGCTGTTATCTGTTGACTTAAGTTTAGGACCAAGAGTAGGCTCAAAAGTAGGCCCAAGTGTAGACCCAAGAGTAGGGCCAAAGCATAGGTCCAAGCATAGGCCTAAGCATGTAAGCCCAAGCATTGGCCTCCGTTTGGTTTTAGTGTTGGCCCAACTTGGGTTATGTCTGGAATCCCCAAAGTAGGCCCAAGCATGTTTTATTCTTCAAAACAGAATTTCTATTCTTCAAAATTTACACAATAAAAGTGGCAACACGGAAATAGAATAGCCCGAGTATTGTTAGAAGAGGGGAAAGTGACTTGAAGGGTATTGTTCTAGGTGCCCTGTAACAATTTCTTTTACAAGGCTATAGTAATGAATAAGGCCGAGATCAGTCATTCTTGACACGGTAGCACAAAAAACGGGCGAGCGTTTCGGCAGGATGGAGGGTATTGTCGATGCCCTGTAATAATCAGTAATAAAGCAAATATTACGTCATATTATTTTATTATACGTTTTAAAACTGGTGTTTTCATCAAGTCAGTGTAACCTATTGGTTAGAGCTTCAACCTATTAATTTAAAGGTTACGAGTTCGAATCCCGTCCAAGCCGCGAAAATGGGTTATAAGTTTAAGCTTCCTACCTGGCGAAATTCGGGAAAGGAAACTGACAAAATGGCTTTTGTATCAAGACACACGCTAGTGTGTCGCCTGCCAAGGTAAAACGATAACGTCTAGATAATATATATATATATATATATATATATATATATATATATATATATATATATATATATGAGCATGGCGACCACTATACACGTTGTGTCTTTACAGCGAAGGCAGTTAGGCTCTTCTCAGCCTTCTGAGGATAAATAACAATGCGACAGAAAAGGCTGAAACTTGTTTGGTCGGGAGACTTTGGTCGCCTGACAACATAAAAGTCACTGTTAGTGACACAGCTTTAATGTTTTCTTGTTGAAAAAACGACGTGAATAACGTTGATATTTGCCTAATTTCTGCTAACTACTAACTGGTAACACTTTTTGTATTGCGTAAATAAATTCTTCAATGTGGTGAATAAAGCTGGTTCTTAGCTCATTTTACAGGTATTGCTCTGGAGATGAGCCCTTTTCATATAGCTTCTGATTGGTCAAGTGGTTCAGAGGTTAAGAACCTCTATACGACCAAATTGGTTGTTTTACATAGTTTTAAACATTGTTTTTATGCAAAATGCCAAGCTGAACATTAAATAAATCCGTGCGTTTGCAGTACTAATAAGCAATGCTAATCATATAAAAAAATGTGACTGACTGCCTTCCTAAAATCTAACGAAATCTAACAAAAAAAAAGAAATGGACCAGAAAACTATATTGGTGTTTCCATCTTATAATTACTAAGAAAAAAAATGGATTTCAGCAATTTGGACCACAAATATCTGATATCTACCCTAAAACAAAACTTGTTAAGGATTCCCGCCAAGATTTTCGGCCGTGGGAAGTCGTGATATCAAACGCCAAGCTCTTTCGCCAAGCTAATCCCACCGACTAAGACTTTAAACGTTAAATGAAATAATTGAAAATTGCTCAGTAAGCAAGTTTCATATATTTCATTTAACCTTCGAACTATTACTCAGTGGGATTAGCTTGGCGAAAGAGCTTAGCGTTTGATATCACGACTTCCCACGGCCGAAAAATCTAGGTGGGAATCCTTAACAAGTTTTGTTTTGGGGTAGATAATGATTACCAACATTTACAAGAGCGCATTTACGTAGCTGCTTCTACAAGATGAGACTGGCCGTGTAGCTGATTTAGTATGCAGACTGTCCATGCTGACTCAGTTTGCTGGTATTGTGTTATGTGTAAATGTATGCTGAAAATAAATGAAGTTTAATACATTGCCTTAGCGTTTGTGGCAATGATTCAAAATGTTGCTGCATTTACAAGGTGCGAATTTACGTAGCTGCGTCTACAAGGTGAGACTGGCTATGCAGCTGCTTTAGCTGATTTAGTTTGCAACGTCCATGCGATGCCATTTAGTTTTGTAGCGGTAGCGGCTATACGAGATTGACTGAGTTTGTTTTCTTTGTATCAAAGCGTAAATATATGCTGTAAATAAAGGAAGTTTAATACATTACTTTGTAGTAAGCCCCACAAATTTACCTCTCCTCAGAGAAAAAATTTTTTTTTAATTAAAAATAATATTTGGCTGTGGAGAGATAAAGAGGTCAAAATTAACACTTCACAAGCTTGTCTAAAATTTAGCTCGTTATCTTAATTTGTTGTAAACCTATGAGCTTCACGTGATCATACACAGTGATGGTACCAAGACTTAAAGTTGAATAATCGGCTTACCACTATAGGTATTTTCCTCTACACTTAAATGAATTTAAAAGGCTTGACCATGTCTAAAATTGAGCCCTTTGCCTTAATTTTCATAAGCCTGCGAATGTAGAAAAATAAAAAAGGCACTTATAATGGAACCAAAGGACCTAAAGCTACGAAATGTGATTAACGGTATTTTCGGAAGTAGAAGAGCCGTGTGGTGGCTCATGCGCATGTCGATTATTAATAAACACAAATCGCTGGAAATAATATTAAGGAAAATTGAAAATAAGCCAACAGCGAAAATCATACACTAGAAATAACGTAGTTCAGTAAGCCACCTTTATGCACTTACGTTTCGTCGGAGTGGCATGACCCGGATTCGAACCGGCTACCCAGTTCGCCCACTTCGCCTTAATCGCTATGGCCACATCCTCCTCAGGGGCTTACTGAACTACGTTATTTCCAGTCTATGGTTTTCGCTGTTGGCTAATTTTCCTTAATATCATGTCGATTATGGCATGTCAAGGATCCTAGGTTTTCCGCTTGGATTTCTTGTGTCGTGGTACAGTGGTACTTGGCGTTTGGCTGTTGGCTCAGACCCTCTTCCCATTTTGTCACCCTGATGGTTTCTCAATTCCATGTCCTATTCCGGATTTTTGTTTGGTAAACCTTGTCTAGCCACCCGTGCTACTGCATGCAAAGTGTGGTTTGGATAGTACTTGTGGTTTTCGTGTGATGCGCGGTCTAAGTTTTCAGTGGAGTTTGATCATAACGGAGCTCCACTCCAGTCATCCCCTAATTCGTTTTTTTTTTTTTAATAAATTTTTCAGTTCTCTTTAGTCAAGTCCCCTCTTTTTAGTTCATCACCATATTGATGATACACGAAGATTAGTTTTTACAGTTTTTCAGTGATAGTGTTAAGCCAAGTATAACAGACACCAATCATATCGATATCGGCGTACCTACTGATGTCGTTTACTTTGACTTTATGAAGGCATTTGAGTCGGTCGTTCATTCTAAACTAAAGCTGAAGTTGGCCCATTTGGGTTTTGATGGGGCCCTCTTCTGCTGGATCGCTGCATTCATCAGTGGTCGTTCACAAAGGGTCTCGGTGGGTCACTCATTCTCCTCTGAGTTGGAGGTTGTCAGTGGAGTCCCACAGGGTTCCGTGTTGGGACCGCTCTTATTTGTTATTTTTCTTAATGATCTTACCTGTAAAATAGACAACGCTTACCATTCCAAATTTGCTGATGACCTGAAACTGGACTCAGCCATAATTGATGAAAATAATGCCTTAGCCCTCGCGTCTGAGGTAGCTTACGTTGCAGATTGGGCCTGTTACTGGCAACTCCCACTCTCCATCACTAAGTGCCAAACCATGCACTTAGGCAGAACCATCACTGATGTTTCTTACGGTATAAACAACCAGCCTCTTCCGGTTATAACTGAGGTTCGGGACCTCGGAGTGTGGTTCAGCAACGATTTAAAATTTAGTCTGCACTGCCGCAAAATTACTGCTGCAGCCTATTGCCGTTTACCAGTGGTGAACCGATGCTTTTCTTGCAGTAGCCGGGAAGTCAGGGTGTGGGCCTACAAGGTTTTTGTCAGACCAATCTTGGAGTATGCCAGCCAAGTTTGGTCGCCTGCTCTGTTGGGCGACATTGAGCGGGTTGAAGCAGTTCAACGGAAATTTACAAAATCGCTTCCTGGAATGCGCAATCTTACTTACACTGAGAGAACTCAGCACCTAAAACTCGAATCACTTGAACTGCGGCGACTTAAGTCAGATCTAATTTTGGCATTTAAAATTCTGCATGGATTAGTTCGAGCTAATTTGCCATTCTTCGACCTGAATGTAGAGGGACGAACTAGAGGTCACTCTTTCAAATTGCAAATTCCCAAATTCTGTTTGGAGTGCAGACGACACTTCTTTTCGGTGCGAGTTATTGGGGCTTGGAACTCGCTCCCAGAAGCAAGCAATCGTTACCTCGACGAGTGTACCTGCCTTTCGTCGTCATTTGAATCAACTTAATTTAACTAAATTTTTACGACGTTTTTAGCACTCTACTAATTTCTCAGAACATTCCCCTGTGGTCTCACAACCAGCCACATATTTTATTTGTGTTTTTAGTTGGGTTGGCAGTTAGTGATCACACCGATCCTTGCCTTCCCGTTGCTCCTGCAACAAAATGTTTTATTATATTATTATATTAACCTTCCTACCGGGATTAAAGGCGAAAACTGTAAAGAGCATTTGAAACATTTTGTTTTGGTGAATGCAATGGTTGAGGACAGCAGTAAGGTTTCACGTGGACTTAATACTTCAGGAATATTGTGGCATCTGAAACTTTACAGGATAGCTTATTTGTGCTCCTTTGCTGTTTTGAGTTTGGTTCAGTTACCTTGAACATCAAACGAGTTCGGTTTTGTTTTCTAATTCGTGTTACTTTGGCATTCCATGTTATTCACGGAAGTGTTAAAGAAATCGTATTAACTGTAAAGAAAAATAATGGTTTCGTCGATTAGTAAAACGCATTAGAGCTCGTATCCCCATGGAACTCAAAGCAGTGAAGGAACACAAATGAAAAACGGATTAGAGCTCACTCGCACGAAACGAACTACAATTTTACTCTAATTTCTGCGAATAAGTATTGATTCTACTCACTGGTAATGTCAGAAAGTGAATGCGATTTACGTGTAAATTGTGTGTGTGCACGTAGGTTTATATTTTAAGTCTGGTTCGTGTGAGTGGCATGTGTGTTTTGTGTCTGCATTTATAATTCGTGAAACATTCAGAGACTTTCTTGTTAAGGAAAACTGTTTTGTCAGTGTTCGTTGGTTTCTTAGTTCTTGTGCGTGTATATGTTTATATGGAAATATTATCCATATATTATTCCCTAGCTAGCTAGACAGTAACATAAAAACAACGTTATTGACCCATTTATTTTTCTATGATTGGTGGACACTCATCCTTTAAATTTTAGTTTTTCTTAATCTCTGACCCTTCCCCTCACATTTTCCACAATTTGAAACATTTCGGTCGCATTGGGATTTATCCTCAACATGCCAAAACATGCTTTCAGTTGCTTGCAGTTAACAGACACATGTCTGCTAGTGAGCCGCCTTTTTATCATTAACAATCAAGTTTTAACAATCGGATGTCTACAATGGGATAATCTACTGTTACTTGGCGGCGACACACTAGCGTGTGTCTAGATCATGGCCTTAGGGCTTCGGGCAGATGACCAGGAGTGGTTAACGTTCGTTAAACCCTTTGAAACCCTTTGTTTGATCTTACACGGATCTTCTTTGAAAGAAGGATCAACGTTCACGTCTCATCACATGACTGCAATATCGAGGGTTGCATCTGTTTTGGCTTACTTGGAATCTTACAAGAGTTACCTGTGAGTTTAAGGTGGATTTTCAGCCCAATAACTGCACTGGAGGTGGCAACGGCAACAATCTTCCACCGTTGTTTGAAGTCCGGGTAATGCGAAATTTAATTGTAATGGTATTCTTGAAAGATATTTTTCACTCCCCAGTTGAATGGAAAATTAGTTCCATTTAAACTGTGTTCTGATAAAGTATAGATGGCCGTCAGCCCGTCATACCATGCATGCGGACGTGAGATCCACTGTGACGTCACTGGTAGCACAGAACGAATACGATTTCAGTTTTAAGTCAGGAATTTCCTGCTTAGGCCGACATTAATGCTAAATTTAATTGTTAATGTTCTAGGGACAAAAACAAATTTTCCATTCATTTGTGGAATGGATAAAATTTTTTTTTAAATAGTCACTTCGTAAATCTAACGGATTTGACTATTATTTTTCTTGAAAGTAATACGTGAGCAAAGTTACGATGGATCAACTGATATTTGTGGCAGTTCTGACATTTTGATCCTTTTTTTTGTTTTGTATAGATAATGAATGGTAATGTAGATAAATTATAAGGTGCGAATTTATGGATTTACGTAGCTGCGTCTGCAAGGTGAGACTGGCTATGTAGCTGATTTAGCTGGTTTAGTTTGCACCGCCCATGAAATGCCATTTAGTTTTGTAGTAGTATTGGCTATACGAGATTGACTGAGTTTGTTATTTTTGTATTACGTTTAAGTATACGCGGTAAATACAGGAAGTTGAAGACATTGCCTTATTGTTTTGGAATATCGTGAATAATAAAATTTAAAAAAATCTTGCTGCGGGGAGGTAAATTCATGGGGCTTACTACTATAGGGATTTTCTATACCACACTTCAAATTAAACTTACCATGCTTGTCTAAAACATGGTTTTACAGTTTTTCAGTGATGGTGTATAAAGCCAAGTAGCAGACACCAAGGTGAAAACTATAAAGAGCATTTGAAATATTTTGTTTTGGTGAATGCAATGGTTGAGAACAGCAGCAAGGTTTCACGTGGACTTGATACTTCAGGAATATTGCGGCATCTGAAACCTTACAGGATAGCTTATTTATGTGTCTATTTGCTGGTTTAGATTTGGTTCAGTTGCCTTAAACATCAAACGAGTTCGGTTTTGTTTTTTAATTTCGTCGTTGACACCGCAAAACCACGTAAGTAGCATTTGGCAAATTTTACAGGAGCGGCAAAAAACGTTATATGACTTACGAGGTTTTGCACCAAAAAAACAGCCGTATTTGGAAATGGAAAACCTCGCAACTGAAAAACGTGTTTTAACTACTCTCTTTCGTGCAAAATTAAATGCTTTTGGGGATAAACTATAGAGAGACCTTTGCTTCAAACAATTAAAAGTAATTCCAAGGCTTTGAGACACCTGCTAATCGGCCCAAAATCGAACATGGGACTTTCGGAACGCGGCTGAATACTTGGAGCCCCAAACGAAATGGGCATTTTAAACCCGTTAGGCAAAACCAACCTATGTGGTGGACTTCGATTTGCAACATTGTCATCTGAGATCGAAGGTGTGCTTACCGCCAATGGAGCAGGCACCCCACTGTTGACAAGTGGCTCATTTATCAAGCAGTTTGTAAGGAATCCCTAGTTCATTTTGAGAAACGAAAGGCTGTCCTTTGGCTCCTGGCTCTGTTCCCAAGTTGAACGTGGCTGTGCGATTTCACGAGTCTGGGGCCTTGTGCGTCCTCAAGACGCTCGCTCAAAACTTACCTGGGTTTTCGATTCTGCTGGCGTCAATGTTCTCAGAGGCTACTGTAAGGCCTATGCCTTTAATGACATATTTGCGGAAGTCTTTCAGTCGTCTAGTTCTTCTATAGTTCACCGCCAGCGACAACGAGCTGGCGGCATAGCCAAACCTCCAGTGTGCTTCATTTGTCTGAAATTTTGTCTGACCTAGCCAAATGTAAGTCTGGTGCAGTTCGAATAGATGGAATTTCATATGATCAAACTTAATTTAATTTATTCATATGAAATTCCGTCTATTCGGAATTGTGGAATGATACCATCGTGGCTTTTTCAATCCCAACCCCTGTTGGAAAGCGTGGGAAGGCGATGTCTTCCATTGTTAATTACCGCCCGATTGCCTTGCTCTCGTGCATGTGGAAGCTTTACAAGGGAATTCTGGTAAGTCGTCTGTCCTGGGTGATTGATCACACTTCCAACCTACGTCCAACCTTCAGTTTGGCTACCGAGCTAACAGAGAAGCGCAGGATGCCATTATGCTTTTGGAATCTGGTATCAGGGAAGCATGGCTACATAGCTGCTTTCCTTGATATTCGTGTAGCCAACGATATGATTCTGGCTGATTGGGTTGAGTATTCACTCAAGCTGGGGGTCGACTCCCAGCTCTCTAAGGCTATTCGTGTCCTCTTAGGTGAACGTCCTTTTGTGACTAGGGCGAATGGGAGCTGGTCGAGCAATCTGCGTAATCTGTGTACTACTATTTTCGGAAGGAGAGGGGCCCTCTGGTGCCTTGTGCTCATGTTGATTGTGGCATGTCAAAGGTACTGGGGTTTCCACTTAAATTTCTCCAGCTAAATTTTCCCTGTCATCGTTGTGGGGCAGATAACTTAGTTTGGGTTCGTACTCCCTAAAAGCAAAAACAAAACCTATTCACGGCCAACAGTCGAGGAACAGCATGATAATAATTTAAGATGGCGGCAGAAAAATATAACGATTCAAATATTCTTTAACAAACTGCCCTTTTAAGTTTTGTGAAAATAAAAGATGGCTACCGAAAATGGCGCCAAATGACGCGTCGCCTGCCCAATTTTAAGCCATAAGGCATAAGGCCTCAAAATTAATCGACATGAGCACAAGAATCTGCAGGGCCCTTTTCGTATCGAAAATGCCAGGGGACGGCAACGAGATTTTTTTTTAAATAACCTTTAATGACGTTGGCCGACAATGTTACTTTCCCTGCACTCAAGTATCGTTGCAGTCCTGCTCCTATCTGGTGTGCCTCGCCTCCTTGTTGCACCATTGTTGCAAGTTACAGCATTCTGGCCTTTCAGTGGGTTCGGGGCCATGCTAGCCATGTGGGCAATGAGCAAGCCGATGGTCTGGCCAGGATGGCTCTGGATGCGGCTGTTGAGACCATGCGGATTGTGTGGTCACCTAAGTCGCGGCGTGGCATACTGGCATCTGAATTTCAGAAGGTCTGGAATGATGAGTGGAGCTGTGCTGAAACTGGGAGGAGCCTGTTTGAGGTACACCCCACCTGTTGCCGGACGTCCGTCTTGGAAAGCTTCACGAGAGCGGATGCACAGATTCTGTCCCGTCTACGTACTGGGCACTCCCTCCTGCGTGCTCATCAGTTTCGGTTGGGGTGGGTGGATTCCCCTCTCTGCAGAGTCTGCTTGGTTCCCCTCACGCGTAGTCATTTTCTGCTCGAGTGCAAAATTTATGAGAAGCAACGCAGAGCGTTATGTGCAGGCCTGCCAGCTCAGCCGACAATTGCCACCCTCCTGTCCTGCTCTAGGGCCACAGTGTGTCTGCTGCGGAAGGTTGTTCGCTTTGTAAAAGAGACAGGTGTTAGACTATAACCGAATGGGCTTGGCCCCTCCCTCTTTCTCCTTCAGCTACGTTAGTTCAGTGCATTAGTTTGATTGAGTGTGTGTATAGTACACTAATATGTGTAGTGGTAATGCGCTGGTATTAGTATGTAATGGTGTAATGAATGGTATAATGGTGTTGGTTTGTTGGTGTATGAATTTTAGCAGGGAGCGCATGACTGCGGGTTCAAGCTCCCTGGGTAAATAAAAATAAAAATCAATTCTAACATTTTGAAGTTGAAATGTGTTTTTGAATTGTGTTTTTTTGTTGGGGCCCCGACCCGTAGTCATGCGCCCACAGCAAACAATACAACAACCGAATACAACAAATACATCAAACTAGTAACTGAAGTTTATAAACTACTTTGAATACTACTTACAGACAGCATGGTTTCGGGCCTTAAAGATCACTTTTCTTCTGTCTATGTGAGTGTTCAAGCTGCTAGTCCCACGGTTATGACTGAAACTGGCCCTTACAATGATGATTCCATTCTGGTGTCCTTTTACATCCCGGAGTTGCTTTCAGTGCTATCGAAATGTTGGGATGGGTCCGTTAAACCCCTTCCACAATGGGGAAAAAGTCCGGACCCACCCCAAACCAGAACCCGCGCCGGACCGTGCCTAACCTTTCCACACTGGACTCGGACTCGGGTCTGGGCCAGACCCTGACTTCCAAGTCCTGCTCGAAGTCGGGACTTGAAACGCCGACTCCGACCCCATATTTCAGTGTGGGAAGGGTCGGAATGCGGGAAAGCAGGAGGAGGGGATGGGAGAGGAAGGGGAGAAAGGAACAATGATAACGCCAAAATTTTTGTAGCAATACAAAGATTAACTAAAGTCCGGACCTTGGACGTGAAGTCGGAGTTCAGTGTCAAAAGGGATTAAGAAGGAAGGGTGTCAGGTTCTATCTGTGGGTACATGCGGGGCACAGTGTTGAAGCGGCTTCAGGCAAGCATCGCAGGTCCGCACACACTGAACTCTGAACACTGCGTCTGGGGGGGGGGGGAAGGGGCCCGGTTTGTGCCCACAGGCAAAACCCGACACCCTTCCTTCCATACCCCTTTCCACACTGAACTCCGACATCACGTCCAAGGTCCAGACTATAGTTAATCGTTCTCTCGCTACAACAGTTTCAGAGCTATCGTTATTCCTTTCTCCCCTCCCACTCCCGTCCCCTCCTTCTGCTTTCCCTTTATCTCACTATTGCTTATTAGCGTTCCAAGAGTTAAAACATTTCTCTTAAGACCTTTCTTTTAATTTTAGTACATCATCTTTCCTCTCCAGCACTCCTGTTTATCTCTTATGAACGCTTGCCACGTTGGGCGTTATTCTCCTGAAAGATTCCTAAGGCTTGCTTGCTCTTTTGTTTTAGGGAGCACGAACCAGAACTATCTACAGTACTGGCCGGATCTTGAATGAAAAATAGCATTACGAGACTGGGTTGGCAATATGGCCGCCGAAAGTGCCGCTGATGCGATTGAGTTGCCGCATTTTGTCCACCGAGGGCGACATCTTTCGTACAAACTGCCAATGAACGTGTGCTTTTTTTTTGCAAACGCAGTGAAATAGCTTAAGTGTGGCTAAGTGATATTTTTAAACACCATTTAAAAATACTCTTATAAAAAATAAAAAATTTGGCACCAAAATCTACGTAAAAATTTAAATTATTATTTCGAAAACCGCCATTAGCCGCCAATAGATGTCGCGTTGCACGTATACCGTACCAGAGCCCCCTAAGAAAGAAAGGCCGAGTCAACCGTAGCTCCCGTAATGCTGGAAAACGCGCACAGTAAGTCGCTACAGTTCGCCGCAGGAGGGCGCATCTGGCATGTGCTACTTCAGCGCTAAGTTAGCATTCGCGGCTGCTAGTTTTTTCGACTTTTAGCGACTAGAAACAAACAGTAGCTACCTAAATCAAGTTGATATTTTTAGTAAAAGCTTAAATTATATACGAACAAAGAAAAACGTAAGTAATAATTTTAATAAATAAGAATTACTCTGAACAACAACTCGTACTTCATTATTAGTCCTGCACTGATTTATAATGACTGCTTTAAATTGTTAGAAATCAAACTATGTCAGTGACTTTAAATAATTCGACAGTTTCATAATTTTGTGCACAAACTTTACTTTAATACCCAGAATAATACGAGAATTAAGCAGACAGATACACCCAAAACTACATTTCATTTGAAAAAAAAAATTATAGGTGGAAACGGAAACATATTTTATTACACACCTGAAAGTTGGATTAAAAAATATTAAAAATAAAAGTAGGCATAAATTGCCAACTCACTTTGTAGGTCTAATGCCCAAGAACGTTTTTTTTTTCCGCGAGGGCCATGTCTTTTTAACTTATTTTCGACAGTTCCATTCCTACTGGTTTTCTATTTCAGTTTTGTCTGGTTTTTTCATCTGATTGTTGTCATTTGCTGCTCAAGTTGTGCAGAATAATGGATAAATATTCGTCCCGTCAGACTGAGAGAAACGAATAAGTGTAAATGTATATGTTAGTTTTTTTCCCCTCACAGTCTGATACTTATTAGTACTCAGCGTGACGTTTGACAGTTCCGTGATTCAAAAATAGTTTAAACAATAACTTATTCTGTGTTCAAACTTTTTTTCAGTCGAAAGTTTAAAAAAAAAAGTTGTGAAAATAGCGACAATGTCCCAAAAAGCGAATCTGAATCCGATAAAGTGGCTCCTATTTTTTTCCCACCCAATTTCTAAGTTAAAAAAAAAGAAAATTGGATTTTGGATTCAGAAACACAGTCACTATTTTCCCTTTTTTTTTAAACTGTGGGCTGAGATATTTTTTTAATCACTCTGTTCATTTTGTTTATTGATGGTTGACAAATTTTTTTTTCGTCGATTATCAAATTGGGGTATGGAACTTTTCAACGTAAATCCAAATTATATATATTAGCCATATTTTTATAGCCTATTAATTAACTACAACGTCATTTATTATTTTAATTTCCTTCTGTGTTCTCTAATAGTCCCAAAGGACAACGTCATCCTTGAAAAATTAAACTAATACGAAAATGCCGTCAAGTTTCATTTGTATTTACCAGTCAGGTGGCTGATCCAACCTTTCAGGCTAATGTTTTCCAGCCATCGGTTCGTAAAATAGCGGTCTGAGGATAATTCATGATAATTCACACCCTTTCAAGTTAATATTCTTGCCGTGGAATTACAGAAAGGCACACAACAATTTACCATTTTTTATTTTAAACAGCCTGAATGCACGCGACAGTAGTTTTGGCCATGCTTTCTTCACAGAAAGCGGCACATGCCTTAGCTGCCATCTAGCGGCCGTTTCGACGGATTGCGCAATGTTTTCTGTGCGCGGTTTTGCAGGCACTGACTCGGCCTGCCTTTCTTAGGAGGCTCTGACCGTACAAAGTTGCTACCTCAAAGAACAGACCTCGACGAAATGAACCAGACGTGGCGGCCATTTTGTGTACCTCCCCTAACATCGTTCTAGAGCGGGCCAGTTAGTTTAGTGGCCATGCACGAACACAAACTGGGTTATCTGCGCCATTTCTGCATATTGTTTTTCCATTGGCTGTTGATTTAGCTGGTGCCACTGACGTCACAATGCAGCTCGACAGCTTACGCACATGAGCACAAGCCAAACCAGACCGTTAGCCAGTGACGTTACACGAAAAATTGGCGGGAACAACGACTTAATAAGCTGGGGGAAGGACCAGTATTCCTCTATACTATCGTTCCACTCGACGTTGAGTGGGACAAACTTAGCTGCTACTTGGCCAACAATGACATACATGTTAATAATTTAAGCATACTGCCATTGTTGCATAAAGGAAAGAAAATTCATCCCACACAGGCTTAACCTAATGAAAGTCGCAAAACAAGGGCCCCTGTGTAGAAAAGGGCAGCTGTTTTGCAACTGGAATTTGTAGACGGAATTTAGTCTGCTTTCACACTGGATTATGCCGTTTGGTGGATGGAAAAGATGCAATGATTAATTGATGGTCGAATAACAACCCACAGCAGTTAAACGTTACTTGCTGGAAATGGCAGAAACGTTCTGTACAAAAGGTGGATAACAAAGTTTACTTATTTCATCACCAAGGTACGTACGGTTTGCTATTCTTGTATTTTAGTATAACATTTACTAAGATTGATAAGCTGCAGTTAAGTTGTTTATTGGGGTATTGTAAAGCTCATCGCTTTGGGTGTATGGTGTCAAAGTTGTTGAATGGTTTCGTTTATCGTGTTGTTGTTAATATGGGTTAGGTTGGGGTAGGCCAGTTGCATTGAATCGAACATCACAGGGCAGGACCTTACTTTCACCACGGCATGTCTACCATAATACAGAATTGGTGAGCTAACTATATAGAGTACTGTGGCGTACCCTCTAAAAACGCTGTTTAGCTTGTGTAAATATCAGTGCACATTTCCGACAGAGTTTGTGTACTACCAGTACTCACACTGTATAGTTACACAATTCGTCTGGAGGCTGAGCTGTAACACAAAGATATGTACGCCAATGCATAGCGTCTTCAGAGTGTAGTTCTTCTCGACAGGCAGCTTTAATCCAAAGTTAAGGGGCTAGATCAGGTAAGAGGTCCAAATTATCAGTGCCATTCACAACCAGATTCCTTCCAAACATTTAAGACCATATCCGTTTACTGTTCTGGTTAGGCGTAGCACTAACAAACTGTATACCACACGTAACAAATAAAGAGAGCTGTGCCCACACCGAATTACCGTGCAATTTAATTTCACACGCTATCAATAAAACGTACCGAGCTGGGCCACGGTTTTCAGCAGAACCAGCCTGGCCAACTTTTAAAATGTGGCTGGCTCGTTTTGGTATGGCACGGAACCACATGTTTGATTTATTACGTACTAAATCCAACAGGTGCCGAGCGACGCTACACAATTCGCTTCAGGTTCAAAACCAAAAATAGCAGTGGTGACCAGCCTGGGAAGGGGAAAAAGTGAAAACGGTGAAGAGGGTAAGGAGTTACTTATACCTGGAATAACTTATCTGGAATTACCTGGGGTTACCTGTAGTTACTTATCTGTAATTCAGGAAAATGGAGCACGAAAAACGTGTCTGGCCACACCTTGATATTTATTAGTGTGAAATCCAACCGTACGCGGGACGTGAACATGGTCGAGATTATCATGGTACGGTTCGGCCACAACACGCTTCAGTGACGAGTGAAATCGTTTATCTGGCTCTCAAAGGCGTCTTTTCAACTTTTCAACTTCTAGATGCAGCACCGTAAAATCTTCGATCAATATAAAGAAAATAGTGGTAAATAAAAAAAATAAAAAAGGAACAACACTTCGCTGCAGCGCCGCGAATTTCATAACTAAAACGAGATGACGTGACCCACATCAGCCTATTGGATAACGGAGAATCTGGAACGTGGATGCTGTGTTTACAATATGGGCAATGATATCGAAATGGTGAACCGGCGCCTTTAAAGTGGTTGTTCAAAACGAACCCACGACGGTATGCCAATCGGTAAAATTCCAACTCGTCAAAATGCCACCCGACAAAATGCCGCTCTCCACCGACGATCCCACTTCAAAATTTATTTACTGATTTTTAAAAAAGTATATAGGCCGGATAAAAAGTCACAATCAAATCGCTATACTTAAATCGAATTTCCCTGGCTACAGCTCAGAGTAAAGTGCGTAGAGTTTTTAGTCGCTTTTGTTTTCGTTGGCTTACCTTTCTTGGCCTTTTTTTGGAGGGAAAGGGGGTGGGAGCGCCGAGCTCATCCTGCAATACTGATTTCACACGGCAAAATGGTTGCGTGCCATGCCGTGCTGCGCCTGCGG
>JAHWFP010257049.1:12000-34827 GCA_023313725.1 Lithobius niger
TGATGCGTATTTGGCACAGTTAAGCTTTAGGTGGTAACCCATACTTTTGTCCACGTGCATGTGTATGAGTACGAGTATTGTAACGCATGCACTCTGTTTCATCCCTTGTCACAAACTTGAAGTAAGGCCAGCTGAGCGAGAAGCTGCATATCTCACCTTCCAGTTTAGGGCTTTGCATAAAACGCTGTCGGATTCTTATTTTACTCAAGCAGTGCTACGCTAGGAGGCTACATACCTACCTGAATAAGAACTGGCGTAGAAATGGGACGTGAAACTCAGTATCCACGCCAAACGTCCTTATTGTAAGAGACAAAACAGGGGCCGTTTTCAATTTTTTCCCCTTTGCAGTTAGTGGGTAAACAATTATAAATACTGAACCAGTCAACCCTCTCGAATGTCAATCCAGTAGCAGTCGCCATTGGCCAGTAGACCTTAGAAATCACTCGCCATTTCATAATTTCTACTCGCCACACACCAAATACATTTTTGTACGATGCGCGGTTTCTCCATTTATGCATTTATGAAATTGTACAATTTTCTTCAACACTAGTATTAATGCAGAAAAAGCTGTTGTATACAGCCCTTACAAATCTGAATGTAACGCCGCAAACCGTTTGTCTCTAACTTATACGGTTCCCGCTTTGAGTAGCATTCTTGATTGCTAGTCGCCGTTTTGGCGAGTAAGGTTAAATTTCAAGTCGCCAATTGTTGATTTCCAGTCGCCAAATGGCGAACGGCGACCGACATTGGAGAGTGTTGGAACCAGTGTATTTTAGAGTTTACGGGGAACTGAGCAAGGAAACTGTTCAAAATTTTTTTACTAATGGGAAAAAGTCAAGAATACAATTCTCTGCCGGTCATGCTAAGGCCGTCCTTATTGTAAGTTTTATCTAGCAGGTGAGATCACTCGCGAAAAGTGCAATTATTGCAGAGGCCATGATCGTAGTGCAATAACCCATGCAAGTCTAGGTTTAAGAATTTACAATTTCTGTATTGTGAAGTAAGAATAATTGACAGTTCATTTACGGTTTATTGGTTAATACTCTTCATCGCAGTTGTCATTATATCATTAGAAATCACTATGACAGCCGGTACACAGCCGGTTTTACAGAAGCTGGTTTTGATTTCCCGTTTCATGAAAATACTGTGACACTACATCTGCCAATTGTTGCTGAAGGTCCTTACAAATTAAACACTACCATTACCAGTCATCCATCACCCAAGCCTCCGATATTCCCACTACGGGCTTCAATAGTATGAAGATTATAGAGATTCCCACTACGGACTTCAATAGAATACGGATTATCGCGATTCTCACTGCCGACACACAACAAACAAACAAATAAAAACTACTAGCTTAGTTATATACGTGGATTATAACTTGGACTTGACTGATGTAAGGTAATCTATCTAAACTGGGCAGCCCCCCTTATATGGCTGATTTTAGAGAGCACATTTATGATTTCCCATTTGCATGAAAATACTGTTATTTCCCGTTAGGAGTCGCCCAAGCTCTCATTAGATTTAGTTAGATCCAGGGCCTATATCCCGTTTGCATGACAATATTGTGACTGGAGAAAAAAACATGACGTCATCAGTACTGTGCATCTTTGTTGAAAAGACTGTTCGAATGTAAGACACACAAACAAACAAAATTGTATCGAGATTCCCATTACGGACTTCAATGGCATAAAGATTATCGAGATTCGCACTACGGACGTTAATAGAATAAGGATTATTGAGATCCCCACTGCGGACACACACATACTCACATACACAAACAAACAAACAAAACTACGATCTTAGTTACATAGATTTTAAGGTTATAGTTTTTTGTTTGTTTGTCCGTAGTGGAATTCTCCATGATCATTATTCTATTGAAGTCCACAGTGCGAATATCGATAATCTTTATTCTTTTGAAGCCCGTAGTGGGAATCTCGGAGGTTTGGGCGACTGGGTAATGGGCGACTGGTAACGGTTGTGTTTAATTTGTAAGGACCTTCAACATTAACTAGCACATATAGTGACTTCACGGCATATGCATGCAAACGGGCGAAAGTTTGAGCGACTGCTAACGGTGGTGCTTAATTTTGAAAACCGTTTCAAGTAGGACCTTCAACATAATTGGCATATGCAGTAACGTCACAAACAGGTTTAAAACCGGCCATTTACGGGGGGGGGGGGGCTACTCTAAATATTAAAATAATAATGGAGCAACAAAGTTGCCAACTGGTGTTGTGAAGACAAATTTTATGAAGCCAAAAAAGATTCAAATGGTTATATGAGCAAACGTGAATTAAATTGGATTTATTCCAGGAGACTAATCGGCCCTAATGCCACACACTCTCTAACTTATGTACTAACTTACCGCTAAACCACACTACAGTCCTTTAGTACACAGGTCAAACATGTATTTTTTTTTAACAGACGAGGTAGTCCAACGCTTAACGACGTTACGTAGCCAATCACTAAAACCTTATAAAATGTAATTCTGCAACAATACTTTAACTGACGCTCAGATAAATATCAGGAAATTAATGCAAATTAATTATATTGCCAAGGAGCGGAAGTGCCCCATGAACTAGAAATGTGATTCTGGGAAAACCAGGCTGAATGGTTTTATTTTAATTTCCTGTTACAAGTACAAATTTAGGCTGACAAGTAAATAAAACAGACATTTAACACAAAGGTACACAAGAGATATTCGTGTACAAGCTGAACGTGGGATAATATTTATTTAATCTTGTTGTACAACTTCCATTGTTGGACCATTGTTGCAGTAGTGGATTTCTATCATGAAGACACACAGCTGCAACAATGAAACCGTTGTCTTACCTGTAGTAAGTACCATTGCTAGCCGTAGAATTCTTAGTTATGTAAGTAAGAATACGAAGACGTGGGTTTCTTACATAAGTAAGAAAACGAAGGCCTTTTAAGTAAAAATTCTATGGCTATAAAGGCTTACGCATCCCAAATCGTTTCTAAATATATGAGATACATACAAATAGTAAACTATTTCTTCCTTGAAAGTAACAAATATTCACTTTTACAATAATTAACGTTTTTAAAGAAACGGTGTAATGCCAAATACAAATAATTACTTCTTTTACTGGTTTGTACACAGAAATTTAGGCATGTGCCATTTTCTAACGCCTAAACTGTTTTAGAAAAACGTCAAAACATATTTCACCATCTTTACATCAAATCGTAGTTGCTGCACTCTGTGGGGCCACGGGGGGGGGGGGGGCCCGGGGGTAGTGCCCCCCCTTGCCTTCAAGACCCGTAGTTAACAATAAAATCTTATAAAAATAAATAAATAATGCATTTATTGCCGCTGAAAAACGACCCGAAGGTACGTTTTAAATTTGATTAAAATAAACAAATAGGACATTTATTGCAGTTACTTCAATTTTTCCAAATGCGTAGGAGCCATTCTTGACCATTCCTGCCAAGACTGACTCGTTATGCTTTCACAACAATGACTTGGTTACCAACAATGCTAATCGTCGTGGTACAAAATATGTTCGACCATAGTTCGTCAACAATGAGCTAACACTTGCTTTATTGCAACATGGCTCATTCACCAAGGATTCAACTCGTCGTCGTGGCTTCGCCACGCGGGTGAACGCAAAAGTCTTACCGCATTGTTGCCTGTCGTCATCGTCTAACTGGTAACAATATAGCTATAATGCAAGGCTTACAGAATGTAACAACTGGAGAGCAACTGAGACAAGCTTGAAACGAAGCTCGAATAGCAAATCCCTGACAAACACCTTAAACCCGTGAACCTGCCAATAATCCCTTTTTTTTAAAAATAAAACCAGCAACGTAACTTGTAATTTAAATTGGATTATTCTTGACAGTAAATTTCTTTGAACAGTCCAAACCTTCTCGAGGTCAAAAGCTTAGTATATTTGGCATAAGCTTAGCACAAACCGTTGAAAACTAATTAATTTCCAGAATTGGACCAGCAACTTTTCAAGGCTTTCTGACGAGCAATCTCCTGCAACAGACGTTCAAAAAATGCTGTAATTTTTTGATTAAATAGTACTTTGTGACGTACTTATGTCACACTCTTTTCTATGTTTACAAGGTGAACAAGGACTAAATGAATTATGTGACCAAAAGCTGAAATGTACCATTACCCATGTTTGTTTCGAGCTGTTTCATAAAAGGGAAAAGTGTTAATTATTTACTGTCAAAAAGTAATGTTGTTAAATAATTGGTGATTTGTTTTTTTTTTATTTTGAGTGTGCGTAATCCAGAACGATGATTATACTTGGTTTATAATTATCTCTGAACTTCGAATTTACATTGCCTTATAAATAAGCACTGGTCATGGTCAATTTTATTCTTTACTGTTTCAGACATGTTCCCTTGTCCAATTTGCTGTGGATGGTTCAAAGGTCGTACCAGTCGGCAAATCCACTGGTCGTCCATCCTGGACGATATTACGAATATCGTGGATGTTTTAATTCTTGTGGAAATATTCGTTTTCATTCTTCGGTTCTTTTGAGTGAGAAGCATAATGAAGAACGTGGTGTTTGCAGATCTTGCAAAAAAATGTTTGCTTATCACTCGAACTGAAAGAACACAAACCAATTTTCAATGGAAAGAGCTATGATGATGAGGGTTGAAACAGCTGAGTTTATTATGGAATCATCCTTTTTTATATAGAAGAGACGTACGCCATTATTTCAGAAATAAAATGTGTTCACTGTGTATGACTAGATGATTGATTGAATTGTTATTCCGTATAAACACGTTAACAGCCGGGGCATGTATCTACTAATTATCACATCACTAGAACCTGTTGTTCATTAGCGACTGACAGCGTGCTGTCAAATCCAGTGTCATCAAATGATGCAGCCATATTCACCTCTTGCATAAACTTGTTTTTTTTTTTAAAGAACAGACCTCCTTTTAAAGTAATGAACAAGGAAAGCGTTTCTAGAAGGACAATGTGCAGTGTACACTTCAACTGTCTGTATTTATATAATTTAAATCTTACATTTTAAATCTAAAACATTTATCTAATCGTGATTTTGATTCATTTTCTAGATTCCTGTGACCTGGTCCTTGTGTGTCCTTACTGCAACCGATATTTGAACGGTCGTCAAAGTTTCAGACTCCATCTCAACATTCATGAAGGGCTGTACAAGTGTAAAGTATGCGGCGTTTGTCTCAATTCTCCAAGAAACTTGCGGACTCATTCATGGTCCCACATGAGCCCAGAAGAAAAGCAGAGAGCCGGATTGCAGAATTTGTGTTTACCGTGCAAAAAAGCATTTCCAACCCGAGACGAACTTGATGATCACAATGCAAAGAAACATCCAAAGTACATTTAGAAATTATATACTGCTTAATTTATAATTTGGAAAGAATCGGAATTGTTACAATTAACAAGGTGGTTTTTTTTTTGGTCATAAATAAAAATTGTAAAAGCTATAGACTGAAGCTAGTCAGTTGAAGCAAAGTACGAAAACGAATTTTGGTGGATGATGCGCCGTCATTCTAGATAAATTTGTTTGAGGTTTTTCGTATTCTGCACCTAATGCTTTTTGGCAAACCACTTTAAAAGAAAGAGAAAACTCCTGAAAAGACCCAATGTCTACCATAATTGAACCACTTCTCTACCACTTCTGTCTATAAAGCAAAGAAATCCTTCACTGAATTAGATTAAATTATATGTTTAAAGAGGTATGGCAAGGTGACTGAAGGCTGCTTCACAATAGTTTGCAAAATACTCAATTTCCGTAAGCTTGTCTGGTGCTAGCGACAGCTGCTCGTAAAACAACCGCAATGTGATCTGGCTTAAAAAATTAGCCGGAGCTGCATTCTAAACTAAATACAGATGCAAACCTATTTACGTTGCCTTTTGGACTTATATGTCAGACTGCCTGAGCGGGAAATCGAACCCAGGACCTTTGAAATCAAAGGCCGAGGTTCTACCGCTGAGCCAGACTGACACGGCCAGTGGTAGAATCTTGGCCTTTGATTTCAGAGGTCCTGGGTTCGATTCCCCGCTCAGGCAGTCTGACATATGAGTCCAAAAGGCAACGTAAATAGGTTTGCATCTGTATTTAATTATTTCCTGTGAGCCTTTGGCTTTCCTGTCCTTAATGCATTCTAAACCGTGTCAACGTAAATTTCGCCCTGCTGTTATAAGAAAAACACAAGTATTTCTGAATCTTGTAGTATTTCAACGTAATCTGTAGTAGATGGCAATGTATTTTTTATACGTTGTTTATTAGAAAACTATGTTATGGAAGGAGAATTTGTCACCAAATGAAATAAAACTTTATGACTAATAGCGCCTACTAGTGTTTTCTTCTACCCAAATAATTAGGCATTTCGCATTTTTCAAGCTGCCCTGTTTCATAGAAAAGAGCTGCAGATGTCTATAAAATATCTTGTTTATAATGCCTTTAGGACAATCAAAGCCAATCGTTTTTATGAAAAGTACAAAACTACAACTTACGCTAAAGTGAGTGAATGTTTACCATTTTTCAAACTTACTCAACAACATTTTCTTTACGGTAAATAATATGTATAGTCATTTTTGAAGATATGACTCACTCAAGTTGATAGAAGATTGCGTACGATAAATGCGTAATAATCGACACATACGAGTGAGGCATAATTTTTAGCCATTCCATTTCTTTATAGCGTAGGTTATAACGGACACCTGCAAAATGTTGGTTGGTTGATAGCTTCGTGGGTTAGTTAGTGGGTTGCACTTTTGTAGTCTCTGTGGGACCCAAATGAATGGTTGGATTGCAATGAAATTTGTTACACCCTAACCAGAAGAGGGAAAAGGCGATTATGGCAGAGAAACTGACCGCAGTAAACAGTTGCAGTAAACCTCATGCCCTAGCAGTAAATCTAATGACCTTCGCAGTAAACTTGTGTACCTTGTAGTAAACCTAATGACCTTGTAGTAAACTTAATAACCTTCACAGTAAACTTGGTGACCTTGACAGTAAACCAGTGCAGTAAACCTAATGACCTTGACTGCATTGATGGCATTTCCAAGATGGCTACCAAGATGGCGAGCAAGATGGCATCCAAGATGATGATCAAGATAGCAACTATTTTCGAAGACAGCTGCTTTTCCCAAGATCTTGTTCCCAGTTTCTATTTCCATCGATATGGATGATGCGTAATTTAGAGTGTCTGCCATTTTGGGGTGTACTATAGTGAATACTGCCATTTGGAGTATCATTTTTGTGTATACTTTGCTCCCTTAAATTCAGTCGGCCTTACTTATGTTCTCAGTTGGCATTTCCCATTTCCAGTTTTCCTTTATATCCAAAATAATAGTTGAACAAATGCAGCCAAGCAGCACTCCGCACGAAATCTAATTCAAAATACGGACACTAACTATATTTTGAGGGTTAATGCCAAACATTTCCCCATCTTCATTTAAATTGAAAACGTTAAAAACATCGCACAGGCAAATATAATGACAGCACCAAGATGAAAGCAAATGTAAAGCTTTTTAAAAAAAAAAACAAATTGACTAAAACGATTGGTTTTTGCAGCTGAAATTACTGACAGGAAAAAAGTTGAAGGACAAATGTAGCCAAATTTTGTAAACTGAAGTACGAAACCTGGAGGGTGTAGTCAATAACGCATTCTATTTTGTGATCCGGGAGAGTGTAGCCAATACATTCCGTCAAGAGAAGATGCAGTAAAGGCACACAATTTTTTTTTCTTTAAGAATCCAATGTACATGGAGCAAGCTTTGGGGATGTCACTTGTGTTGCATTTAAAGCACTGTTTGATACTATAGAGCAGCGTCAAGTGACGTCATATTGGCTACGAGACAACATTTGGAGGTAATAGCTACAAGGTGCACTAGATTAAAATGTAACGGAAAACAACGGCACTTCTAGTCAAGACAGTGCTTTGAGAGGGGATTTTCTAGGCTTAAAAGAACGTTGTTTTCTCCAACAACAAAAATCACGCGTGATAGGCTTAAGAAATCCAGTCTAATAGCATTGGCTTCAATAAGACGATCTTTCTTTCTCCCTCCAGTGCTCCTTGCAGCTAACCCAGTGGGGCGAGGGATAATCGTCTAACGGGAAAATCGCATAATTGGAAGAACGTATAACGGAAAACAGTATAACGGAATATCATCTAACAGGATATTCGTTAATGGAAAAGCGTCTAACTGGAATTTCGTACAATGGAAAATCGTCTAATATCCCTGCCTCTCTCGCTCTGCTGCGCTCGCAGCGGCTATACATATCACATCAGAAACCGTAGTTAGTCGTTAATCCAGTTAGACGTTTATCCATTATACAATTACCCATTATACGACATTCCGTTTAGATGCTTTTTCCAGATTTGTTTTAGGTAGATTTTAGACAATTATCCCATTAAACGATTTTCAGTTAGACGTTCGTCCGACGCCCCAACCCAGTTACTGGCTCCACCATAGAGTTATACACAATAATGCTACGTCATGTCACTGCCCTATAGTGTTTAAGAAAATGGTAATTGTAAACGTGTTCATGATAAAGAGAAATAAACCAGGTTTGAAGATTTAATCTAGTGAAATGTCTTTCCTCATAGTAAATTGGAATGATGTGGTCAGCATCGGGCATTTGACTAGCGGATTTGAAGTGCTGGTACGGCGCACTAGAAATGTTCTGCTTTTTAATATCAGTGACATGTTTGTGAAGATGAACAGTTCTACGAGACACACGGGTCGGCCTATGTGCCAAATACTACGTTGGCTATGCGTCTCGCAGTACTGTTCATCTACACAAACACGTCACGGATATTAAAAACCAGAATATTTCTAGTGCACCGTACCAGCACAGCAAATCACGTGCACTATGGTATCAAACACTGGATTAAATTCATCACAAGTGACTCCACGTACATTGGATTGTTAAAGAAAAAACTGGTTAACCTTTCCTGGATTTCCTTCTGTAGGAATCTATTGACTGCTCGAAAACTGGCACATGTAATTGACTATCCCCTCCAGGTTTCTTATTTAAGTTTACACCTCCTTGCTATGTCTGTCCTTCAACATTCTTCCTGTCAGTAATTTCGGCTATCAAAAACCTACTGCCAATATCAGCTGCACCTGGGAAGGGGCATTACAAGGTTAGTGGTGTTGTTTAACCATGAATGCCCACCTCCCAGGCGACGACGCTCTGATACAAGAAACTGTCTTCTTACCGCTCCTCTTGAAACCGTCCCTCACTTCTCTTCTTCCCCCTCTCCCCTCCCCTAAAAATTCGCCATTTCTCTGATCCCTTCCGAATACCTTCACCTCTAATGTTTTGCTCCATCTGACTCTGATTCCTTTTTTCTCTGAATAGGCCTGTATTAATAAGGTAAGGTGTAAATATGTGGTTTGTTAAACATCTCTGTAATGTTTACAGGCCTGGCTCTAGCTAGCAGATTTCACAGTCTGTTTCATAAATAAATGTTGGTACATTTTACTGAGCAATAAAATAGCTTATATATTTTGACACTGGGGGGGATAAAACACCATCAGTGCTGTTTTTGGCCCCCCCCCCCCCCCCCACACACACACCGGACACCAAATGAGCAAGATATGGCCCTGGCAAGAGGTCGTGGGTTCCAGCTTGCCCTCAGCCACCTCTGGTATTTACGGGAAGAGAAAGGCCACAGGTGTTGCCTTATGCTCATGTTTGATTGTGACATGTAGAAGATCCTAGGAATTTCCGATTGGAATTGCCTAGTAAAATTGTCCCTCTTGCCTTCTCTTGCCTCCAGATCCAACAGACAAAAGACCATTGCACTGTTTGCTTTGATAAATTGATGTTAACTCTCCCATTCACTTTAAAGACTGCAAGAGCAGCTTTTTCCTAGTGTTGTACTCTGCTTTTTCACCAATTATTTTTTGAAAATAGATGTTTTGCGCAAAGGAGGTATAACATTTATTTTCAAATTAATAGGGAATGGATCTGAATAGAATGAAATGGATCGGAATAAGTGGGTCTGAAACATATTCACATCTCATCTCTTTTTATGTACAATCTTTGCAACATGCAGTTATTCAACGCAGACATGAACAATTCAGCAATTCTTGATAGGTTCAGACAATTATGTTTTTGTTCATGGTGAAGGTTTGTAGTTGGTTGCGTTATACGCATGGAGGTTGCGTTGTAAGGAATGTTGTTTAACAAAATCAGTTTCACTAACAAACCTTTTTCTTTTCCTAGGTGGTCTTACATCACTTTATGCAAAAATACCTGGACATGAAAACTTAACCTGTGATATTTGCCTACAGCAGTTCTCTAACTATTGTACATTTCGTTTGCACCAGAATGTTCATTTGGAACGATTTAAATGCTCTACATGTGGTAGTTGTGTCTGAAGTCGTTTAAACTTGGAGGACCACATTGTTACACATGTACCCAAAGCTCAACGACAGATGTGGCGTTGCAATGTGTGTGGCCATGAAGTAACCTCTAGAAACGGTCTTTGGCGACACAAGAAGGAAAATTGAGTGCCTTAACTAAACCATGCGCCACGGCTGTTTGTCGTAACGCGTGTATCATGTGACTGGGCTAGTCCACTCAGACAGCCAAAGCTCCGCTATTCTCGTTCGTCAGTGGTTAACTCATGATGACATCATGGCAAACAGCCGTGGCTCGTGGTATAAAACGGTCATTGTTCCAATTCCTTCGATAATATTATGGCATCATTAATAAACATTTTTGGTTACACATGCGGGAAAAACACTATTGAGTGTCTTAACTATAACGGTCATTGTTCAAATTCCTTGTATAATATTATGCTGACAACTGTGTTACATCATTAATAAACATTTTTGGTTACACAAGAGAGGAAAAACACACTGTTGAGCATCTTAACTAAAACGGTCATTGTTCCAATTCCTTGTATAAAGCTATGCGGACAACTTTGTTACATCATTAATAAACATTTTTGGTTACACAAGAAGCAAAAACACACTGTTGAGCATCTTAACTAAAACGGTCATTGTTCAAATTCCTTGTATAAAGCTATACTGTAGCTTTTTGACATGCACCCAGCGTTAGCCATGGGCACCAGAAGAAGAGAGGGTCATTTTTGCTAGGTAAATCCTATCGGAATTCCTAGGTTCTTTTACATGCCGTAATCGACATGAGCACGAGACATCACAGGCCCCTTCTCTGCCCGAAAATGCCAGGGGTGGCTGAAGCCGGACTCGAACCCGGGACCTCTGGTATAGGAGACAGTCATGCTAACCATCAGGCCACCATGCCCCACTATAAAGCTATACTGGCAACTTTTTATCATTAATAAACATTTTTGAATACACAAGAAGGAAAAAGACAATGTTAAGTGTCTTAACTAAAACAGTCATTGTTCCAATTCCTCGCATAAAGCTATGCTGGCAACCTTAACATCATTAATAAACATTTTTGAATACACAAATAACATAAGTATAGTCTCTTAACCACTGAATTCACACTGAATTTGTGTTTGTGTCATCGTCATTCATATTCATGGATTCAACCCTTGTAAATTGGCACTAGCTATGGTAATGAATGAATAGATTACTACTTTTATCTAAAAAAAGTGTCATTTATCCATAAATCTAAAATCACCCTGTTAAACACTGTTTTAGCTGCAAGCTAGATATTTCCGCAGCAATTGCCGATCTGTCCAATATTAATCTTTTTCTGAAACATGATCAAGGAACACGTTTCAAAGGCGAGAAACATATTAGTATTTTGTCTGTATTATTGTGTTTAGTTTTTTTTATATAATTTGGTTGCATCGTGATCAGAGTTTAAAGAGTTCTTGTACAATTTTATCGAAAAATATTACAAATAAAGGCACAGTTTATTTTATCACAGTTATTGATTGCATTATTAAAGTGAGCGAATTAGGGACTAAATTTCCTATGAAGGTGGATTTAGTAGTAATTAAAAAAAAAAAGAAAATATGATAAAAAACATAAAAAAGTTGACACCACGTATTTTTTAAACATTTTTTAAACTGTGGGAGCGGCATCTTCACGGTAAACTATACTGTTGATGCTTTTTTTTTAGCCGTTAAGAAATTATCAGAAAGCGCATAACGACATTAGTATTAGCATGTTTTACAGTTATATATTCATTTGCTGAAAACAATAAAGTTATAATAAAATTCTATGTTAGTACTGGCTTACTTTTGTGTATTAATCCATGGTAAATCCATGTTTCACATTTGGGCTCTTATGCGTCTGTATGGGCTTTTATAATAAAGCTAATGACACATTACAGTCTTTTTTCGTAAGCCGTGCCTTCCGGTGTGTCTTCTTTTTTATGGCGTCTCACACAAGAAGCTGTAATAATGAAATTGTCGTGAAATGTGTCCACATCGCCTGTAACGCTTGCTGCTTCTGAGAGAAGGCACACCGGAAGGCACAGCTCATGGGAAAGAGACTTCAGTGTGTCATTAACTACATTATAAAAGCCCAGGTAGAGGGGTTGCATCAAAATTCATACAGACACATCTGAGCCCATTTTCTCATAGTGAAATTGTGAACTACATTTCAAAGTAATTTTTAAAAGTAAGCCAGTACTAACACATAATTTTCTTATAACTTACTGTTTACAGCAAATGAGTTTCGAACTGGAAAACATGCCAACACTAATGTTGTTGTAGGGATGTTTTTAAAGTCAGCAACTTGCTTGCTGAGCGCTGAGTTTGCTTGGTCTCGGCTTCCTTCGCCTTTCTCATTTTCAAGCTGAGATTAAAAACGACGGTATTGGAAGCTTACTAAGCACAAACATGGCCGACAGTAACAAAATCAGTTGTTATTATCTCTTTTCTCTGTTTTATCGCATTATTAGTAACGTTTAAGATGATGAGAGTAAAGACTAAGCAATTGAGCTGCTTGCAGCTATCAATATCGTACTTATCACGCACATATCATGTAGATTTATCGATTGTATGATGATTGTTGCCGATTGTTGCTCCGCGGCAATGGCGCATGCGCACATCGTGCCCCCATATCGGTTGCGTAAGCTCAGCGAACTCAGCACCCTTTTTCCTCGCTTACTAGGCTCATTAGCGGCTGCCAAGCCGCTGACTTTAAAAACGACGGAAAGGTTTCTCAGCGACAAGCGGCTTGAATTAAAAAACGGGAAAGCTTGACTTTAAAAACATCCCTTATGCTCGTCCTGCTAATTTCTAAGCAGCGAAAAATGCATCAACAGTATCGTTTGCCGTGAAGATGTTGCCGCCACAGTTTAAAAAATGTTTTAAAAGAACGTGGTTTCAACGTTTTTTTAATTTTTTTTTATCATACGAATGCTGTATCTAACTGATAGTGTACATTCCATAGTTTGTTCCACATTATGTTTGCAGGAAACTGACTGTATGAAGCCCTGTTTCCTTCCATTACGAGTGCAAAAAACACGTAAAGATCCCAATCGTAGACTAACAGTAACTGTTCGAGTCTGCAAGTGTGACATCCACATCTTTTCACGCTCGTAGTGCAAGGAAGGAAACGTGTCTTCATACTGTTAGTTTCCTGAAAACATAATGTGGAACAAACTATAGTAAGTCGTAATCGGGTTATGCTATTGTCTCGATTTTCTAGGGCCCACTTGTGGAACTCTGTGAGTGTTTGGATTTTGTTTTTCGTTTTGCTTTATTTGGCAACCAGCATCGTATTACAGTCCTACGTTATGTATGCATGTAATCTTTAAACAAAAAATGAGATTTCATGCTTGTTCAAGTAATGTTCGTGTTTTTTTTTAATATTAAATAAAATGGTTGTAGGTTTGGTAAATTACTTCACCGTCACCACTCAATCATTTCTTTTTAATCGGACCTGTTGCATTGCAAGCCTATGACTGTTCTATGACTTAATGTTGCATGATGTTCTATTTACATGGACGAACTGCACTGAATCCCTACCATTTCGATCATGGTACGGATCCAAAGTACAACTAGGGGCTACATATACAAATTACTTGTGCAGAAGACGAGACAATATTGTCGAAAATTTTGTATAGTGACAGATTGGTTAATGTTTGGAATGCATTGCCTGGTGATGTCGTTAAGGTGGGCACTCTGCCTCTGTTTAGGACCAGACTGCAAGCATTGAATCTTGCCAAATATTTGCTGAAATGTTAATTTGATTTTTGCTTGGGACCGAGTGAGTTTTTTTTAGTGTTTTAAAGCATTTTAAAGCATTTTAAGTATTTAAGCATTTTTATGCATTATTATGTTTTACTTGTACACTGAGGATGGAACATTAGCGGATTCATCTCTGTTCATTTCCTCCTCTGTCTATTTTTTTTTGATGGGATAAAGTGTTGTTATTGTTATGATTATTATGATTGTTATTATCATTATTATTATCATTATTATTATTATTAACAACAAAGTTTAAGACATTTTACTGAGGTTTCTGTTGCTGTTGGCTGCTTTTTTGTTCCTAAGCAATTAACTCTTTTCACTGGTTTTGCATGTACCATGGAATGATACATACTTGAATTAATAAGTTTGAGTAATGCATTTATTGTAAATTGCATTAAACTCTATCATATTTGCAATATTTTATTGGTTTATCATAATGGAAGCTGTACACAGCTTTCACTTTTAAACAACCACATCGGTGACCTCAACCTCTCATCTTTTTTTATTAGTTTACTAATTGTCTATTTTCTTTCTTTGTTTTTCATTCATAGATGAGTTTTATTGTACCGAGACAGTTCCACCGGAACCTTATGCACGTGAAAATTGGGAACGTCAATTTTTGAACAAGAGGACGTTGACAAGTCATCACAATCAACGCGAAGGCAGATATAAATGCGTGACGTGTGGGAAATGTTTACACACCAAACGAAATTTCCAGGAACATATTGTCATCCATTTGCCGAAGCAATGTCGTCAGTTGTGGCGCTGTGATGTTTGCGGACATGAGCTGATATCACGAAGAGGGATGCAAATGCACAAGCGAGAAAAACACCACAATAACTCTTGAACTAACAACACGAGGCCAATAATACCACATATTTATTGTGTGCACGTGAATCTTGAGTCCTGCAAGTATTTTGTGAGCGGCTACGTCTTCCTGGAGGGTGGTGGCTTTAATCGATGGCCGCCATTGTTTTTGTAACCATCTTGGATATCAACAAGGCACTCTGCTACTGAAAACGTACAGTCGATTATCTGTGTTCGTTCTGCGGAGAACTCAAGATAGGCCGCAGACTATAGAATGTCTAAATCGACTGACATGTTAGAAGTTTTTCAGTGTTCAGTTGCTTTTTTAACGTATTGGTTTTCGTTTGTTTTGTATTGTGCACGCACGCATGCAATAAATGCACTTATTTCGCTTCTATGAATAAGGTTTTTAAGTACTATGGTAACTACAGTAGTTATTGAATATCTTAGAAAGTTTTTAAAACGTAGAATTTCCTTATACTTTTTTGAGTTACCGTTGCTGAAGTTCTGAATAGTGCTTAAATTCAAGGTCCTTCAATTCATATGATTGATTGCTCAGATTCATATTATGCCCATATTTAATTCATCGGCTAAATAGGTACAAGTAAACGAAGATTCATCTCCCCTCCAAGTGGAGAGGAAGACGATGGGAGACTAGCTTAATCATACAGAAATACTTCCTTGCTGGCTACCCTTTAAAAATTCTAGATGAATTTTTGTAATCAAAAAGTAGCCCTTGTCCCCCTAAAGTTTCTAACCCATAGATGTACACGGTTACCTTGCCGTACCTTGGACTCTTTGGCGAGGAGATTTCCATGTTTCTATCACTGTACAGCATACGAGTTTTAGCCACCCCTACGCCTACTGTTAAGGACATTTTATGCAAGCCCCTAACCTCTTTCTACAGCCCCGTTGCATGATGAATTTGTTAACGCCCAGACTTGTTTAGTGTCCCCGAGGTAGTCCATCTGCTATACCACCACACTAAGCGTATCGCCGACCACAGTGGTGACATAGCTGACAAGAAAATGTCAAGTGCACCGTTCTTACATTTCAAAAATATTGGCCACACTCTTGATACTTTCCATATTGTAAGACTGTATTACGAACCCATGTACCACTGCAGACTGAACGTAGAAACTTTTCTGATTCTAATTCACCAGCCTCAACTTTACGATATCGAAATCTCACAACACTTCGGGATTTCAGACTGGATAAATAATTTTTCAGTCAGCATTAAGAACTTCACTAGATCACAAACTAAATTTTTGCAGGATAAATTACGTAAACGAACTATTCTTCACACCACAAAACAACCCACATAGAATACTTTTCAAAACTGAAACCATTTTAGGTGTTTCTACTGTTAATATTTTTTTTTGTTTGCTCCACTTCCTGTTTGTCTCAATCCTGCTCCCAACTCCCTGTTTGCCCATTTCTGCTGTCAACTCTGCCCGTTTCAAACCTTTTTCTTTTTTTTTTCTTTTGAATAATGGTACCAGTGGCAGTCTGTTCCGAAATGTAAGGTTCCAGTGTGTTTTTTAACTCGTCCTGTACACATATTTTTTTTCGTAAACAGTTCAGGTAGACGGGCCAGATATCGCTACGACACTTTGTTACTTAGCACTCACTAGCAGTGATTATGTGTAAATTGGCTTCATTGCTGATCTGTTGTTGTTGTAGTTAGGTTAGGTTGGGTTGGGTTAGGTTAGGTTGGGTCAAATTTGGTTAGGTTAGGTGGCTTAAGTCGAATTAAATGGGCTTTTTTTCCTGCACGCTGCTGGGCTGCATGGACAGCTATGTAGCAAGTTTTGCTGTACTGTTTACGAAAAAAAATTATGCGTCCGGTGCATTGTGTCAAGTATTTTTGAAAAGTTTTTACCTCCTGATATCGTTCTACCAGGTAGGTAGGTATATTATGATGTACAAATATGTTTATTCTCTATGCTTCGTTTTAGAAATTTATACCCAATATTGATTAAATAGTGACTATCTTTTCTTGTTATCAGCCGGATTTGTGAAGGGAAAGAACTACACCCATGCAGTGCTTGCGGAGAACTGGTTTATTTTTAACAGGACGTCATTGTTCAGGAAACCAACTCAAAATTCTTTTCCTTAGATCATGTCGTGACTTCATGGTGAAGCGGAAAATTTTGCTTTTAGCATTGAAAAAGCTTTGAAAATAAAACTTAAAATTTTGGTCCTACATTTATTGCTGTGGGTATCAGTGGAACTCAACGCATTCCTCTTTCAACTTACCTTATCATTTACCATCCATGTGCTGCACTTTCTGTTCGTTTTGCACTAGGTTTATGGGTGATACGGAAAGTAAATGGTAAATACCGTTTGAAGGATCATTTATGATTAGAACTAGGGTGGTATATAACCAACTCCTTTGCCAGTTTCGGTTTACTGCTTATACCTGAACTAAGTAATTTTTTAAGTTGGACTCTGCGTCTATAATTATCCAACTGACCATTAATTCTAACGTTTACATATGACGTTCCATTTACAGCATTATCTTCTTTTACTTGCAGGTAATTCGTCTAAGACAGGGCTATTTGAGTGCAGTGTCTGCGGACAGACATTTTCAAAGCGTGCAACTCTTCAATCTCATCGTAATCTGCACACGGAACGTTTCAAGTGCTCCGAATGTGGACAGTGTTGCTTTTCACGGGGAACTCTCTTTGCTCATAAAATGAGTCACGTGCCTTTTGAAGAACGTCCATCTTTTCCGTGTCCTTATTGTGATCGTGCATTATTTTCAGTGAAAAGTGTTAACCGGCACATCCGCGATAAGCACAGTTGACACGATAGGTTGTTATATTTAAATCAGTGAAGTCTTTCAGAATGACGTTTCATTAGATGAAGAGTTTGTTTTTAGATCGTTAGCTGTGTACTGCATTGTTGGGTCATGTAAAGCCATGTTTAAAATATGGTGAAAATAACTAATGTGTTTATTTTCCATTTCCTGAACGATAAGTATATTTTTTTGAAAAAAAGGAAGAGTATAAAGGGAAAGGCCCTTCATTACGTTGGTTATTTGCATCCAAATCTGATAATTTTAGCATGACGATGCCTATTATCAAAAGGTATCCCAGAAATCAGGCTTCTTCAGCAATGGTATTGGAGTCTTCCCCCCTCCCCAATTGGAGTTCACAGCTGGGATGCAGTGTCTAGGATGGCTGCAAAAGTGGCTATGAGCAGTCCTGCTAAGATAAAATCTCACACATGGCTTCTCACACGAAGCCATGTTGCATGACTAGAATCGGAGACCAAAATTATCCACAAACACGAACCTTGCTATGGAGATGCATTATCATCGGCATGTTTTGTCCTCTTGAAGTAGTTGTAAAGGTACCATATAAAGAAAGGATATTTGGTGTGAGATTGTTTATTGGTAATGCATTATCCAATAATATCAGTGCTGACTGCTACAGAAAAATGGTGTATTAGTTATTTCTTTAAAATATTAATGTTAAAAAATTCCAGCATGTACACTAGAATTTTGACAATTCTTGGGTTACTAAAATTACATTACCACTGTTTTCATTAATTTCCTGTACGGAACTTTCGAGTTGTATTTATTTTTTTTCTCTTCACCAGAAAATAAAAAATAAATGCTGTTTTCTTGACATTCCTTATAATTGTTATTTTGGCACTTTTATTTTAGCCTGCTACAACTGAACGAGATCTGTGAACAAAAGCAAAAACGACAGTTACCTGCGTGACCATTGCGATGAGAACCGACAGTTGTTGTCAATCGGTCGTAGCAATTTGTAATAACTCGTCATTTTTGTAGCTGAAGTGACGTTGTGCGCTAACCTTAATTGGATAGTTATGCTGAACACAACTTCGAATCTTTGATTAATACTGTTTGTGTTCACGAACAGATCAGCCAAAAAAGGCACTCCGCAGTCAACATTACATTAAACGGTGACATAATTTCTCAAATTACAATATGCAGTCATTTATCTTTGTCGAGCTGGCCAGATTAATCTGCCCAGGCTGCCCTGGAGTTAACAGAAGTAAACGATCTGCCAGTTTTGATATCTGAGGCCTGCTTCGTCCTTCATGCTAAATGTCTGGGTCTATGACAGGATGAATGGATTCAGGTTATTGATAACAAACTCCGTATAGTAAAGCCTGATGTTGTAAACCTGATTTTCGTTATCACGTTTTAGTCATCTGGAGAAGATGGTTGCAGTAGGTTTCTGGATGGGCCACATTTCCCTGACGCACAGGACCTTTCTCAGTTTTGGGGAAATGTCAGTGTGCATCTCTTGCTATAGTGTTGTGCATATCATTGAAGAGTGCCAGGTATTATTACAGGCATGCAGTGTTTACTGCAGGGTATGCAGAATGCTACTGGATGTCGCAAATCTTGTTTACTTGCATGATTACTGTGGCCAATGGCCAGTCTTAGTCTTCTTGTGTGTCTATTCTTACATAGGTGGACATTATCTATGCCTTGCAATGTTATTTCCGTCTCCTGCCTCTAGAACCTTCTAGAAGCTTCCATTTCCCATAATACCCTGGCTATTTCGCGGTTGTCAGGGGTTACCAAAAGGTATTTAAGCAAGGGGGCCAGCATGGAAAACCAGAAAGCCTTCGGGCCAGCCAACTGGCTGGTCCTCTTCAACCCCTGCTAGGTCTCCTAGTTAGGGGGATTTGTGGCTTTTAGGTTTCTAGTAGGCCCAATTGTGGTTAGGCTTTCCCCCAAACCTAAAACCTAAACAAGCCTTTTTACCCTAATTTAACCCCAAAGTTCCCCAGTTTCCCTTAGAAGAATTTGTTCAGTCTAATTTTAGTTTAGCTCTCTCATTTTGTTATTTTTCGTCACTGGATATCTTCCGTGTTAGCCCAGGTAATCTTGTGAAGGTCATCAAGTTCTTAAACGAGATACGTAGTGACACGTGCAGGAGACTGGCGGGTGGGGGGGGGGGGAATGGCATTGCCCCTGCCTTTTCTGGAAAATACCTTTATTGAATGATGATCCCATTTAAAAAGCATAATTATCACTTCATTCGTTGGCTGATCAAATACAATCTTCTTTTTAATACATAAGGACTATTGAAAAGAGGTAGATATTAAAATTCAGCCATGTACACTTTTGCCTAACAAAGTTGAGTGCATTCATCGTAGGCTAAAAGACGAGATAGTTACGTTAACTGGTCAAGTGGGTTTCCAAAATTCCCCTAATACTGTTAATTTATTCTTTAAATTTTTTTATTGGATTCACCGAATCTTTGTTTACAGTTTGTGAATGGCGGCTTAAAGTGGTTGGCCGCAACTCTTTAGACGGAACGGAAATATCCCTTTGTGTTGATTTATTTATTCTTCCCATGTTTCTCTACTAGTATTATTTTTTCTCTAAAGAAACCTTTATCCTAAACTACTTACAAACCTCAGTGACTTAGTACCAAGTATTTGTAAGGTTGGTGAGGAGAATTTGTGAGTGAGACCCTCTTCTGAAATGTCTTAGATTCATTTCTATTAGTTCCGTCTTAGTTTATAAAGGGCACCATGAGTTTTATGTGGGAATTTCTACTCAGTTTTCAGCCTAAAATTAAACTAAACTAAACGAAACTAGCTTGTGTTTAATTATTATTTAGTTTAGCTAAGTTGTAATTTAGTTTACTTTAGATTTGGGCTGAAAATGACCAAAATTAACAGATGGAAAGTGTGACACCCTCTGAAAACTCGCACGGACCTAATAGTAATGAATGTAGCACGTTTCAATGAGGAGTTTTTAAGAGTTAAAAATTCTCCTCCACAACCCTATAAATTCTTGTTAATACGCATGTTGGAGTGTACGACGTTATCTTTATCCGTTTTAAGGTTAATTTTTCTAATAACTCGTACTGATGGAATGACATGCTTGAAGTTGTGGAAATTGCTTCTATTATGTAACAAAGTAACTTTTTTTTTTCGTAGATGCAGTTCGAAGAGAAAATTTCACTTACGGAAACCAATTCAACTGCAAATTCTGCCATCGTCAGTTTTCAAAATACTCCACGATGATGTCTCATGCTATAGTGCATTCAGGGCGATTTAAATGTTCAAAGTGTGACAAGTGCTTGTCTTCTCGAATCCACCTTCAAAACCATCTGTTGACTCACGTGCCCACTGCAGAACGTCCACTGTGGCCTTGCGATATTTGCGGACGAAATCTGACTTCCCGACCGAGTTTGGCGGAACACAAAAGAAACATGCATATACTGTGAATACAGATTGCCAGAAATGTTAATTCCTGTAAATGTTGCTTAAAATACTGTCGTTTATTCTTCATTATTTTGCAAACCCTTCACGAAATGTGTCAAAAGATCCGTACCTAACTGTGACTGTAGGTGCAATTAACGCTTAAACTCTATCCATACCAAATTATATTGGGAAATGTACAACAGAGATAATAAAGATATGGCTTACTAGGTTGTCATTTTCTGCATATTTCACCGTTGATGAGACGTTTTTACAGGAAAAACCCCTTGATAAAAACTTCACAATTTTGCTAGTTACCTTCATTCACATCATTATCGTTTTCACGGACCACACATGAATGATCACCATACTCGCTGTGAATCCATAGGATAATTCCCACAATACAGCCTTTTCACAATAGAAATTTGTTCCTTGAAGCTTTCTACAGCTAAGCTGCCGTTTTCGACACGACCAACACACCACTATAACAAACCACATAAATGTTAACTTTCAAATCAGTATGTGGTCCTATGGTTTGTTTTGGTTATGATTGTAGGCCGAGTGAGGAAGTTACATGATGGCGGAGTCGGAATTGAAGATTGAATGGATGGTAGTAGTTGAGCGGGTGTGGGGTTAAATGAGGGTTGGAGTTGGAGTTGGTTGAGTGGGTGGGGTTTATTAAAATATGATTGACGCATTGAGTTGGGTTTTTTTGAAATATGTCATATATACGCCTACAATAACATCACCGGTGATTGAGGAGTTTCACGAAATCTGCATTCTTTCCTTGGCAGTACAAGGATGACTTTCAAATTGTAGCATTAAATTAAAGTGAATTTGGCCTGCCTTCTTTGCGAAACATAAAACACAGTTATAGTTCCTTTCAGTTTAGGCCTAATTAACGCTCACGAAATTCGGCAATCGTACCTTATGTTATGGCAACCAGTGTATTATTCACACTAATGATATTCGTCAGTTTTATTTTGGATTTATGCTTGCTTTGTTTCATCGTATTTTATGCTTCCCTTGCCCAACACCTACCACTCTATACACTACTGTTTTCGCTCTCTATTTTATTTATGCAGGTTTATTTCTACCTAGAAAATTTTATTAGGGAATTAAAATAGCTCAATAATATTGATTTTGTGTATATGTGTAGCCACGTAAACAACTGACTTGAATGTAGTCGCTTAACTGAACCTGTGATTCAGGTGCTGCAGATGGAGCAAGCTTCGTATCGTCATTCGCAAATGTCAACTTGGAACCTTGGATATGTATGTTAAAAAAGTAGCGCATACTTACTACCTAACAGAGGGTTACAAAAAAAGTTATGTAATTTCAGTTTAGATCCAGTTACTATTTTATCATTATTCAAACGTTACGTCCGAATACTCAAAAGTGTTGATTTATTAATATGCAAACATACTAATGCTGAATGAACACCATACTCGTTGTAAATCCATAGAAGGCCACCAATAATACAGCATTCTCAGAAAAAAAATTGTAATAAGCTTTCGAATTCCAAGCTGCCAATTTTACCAACATCACTCAACTGCGGAAAAACCAGAGTTCACATACTACTACATTTCTTTACTATTGCTTTGTGGTGTACTTAACAGGCTTAAAAATTGATTTACCTACCGTGAAATTAAACACGATATTGCCTGGAATGTAACAAGCTTCAAAATA
>JAHWFP010257052.1:0-28747 GCA_023313725.1 Lithobius niger
TTGAGTTGTCCCTGAAACCAGGGAGAATGAACTACAGAGCAAAATATCGCAGGAAAAATGAGAACGGAAATAAAAAGGCGATGAAAAAAGGACAAATAAAACCATATCGTCTAAAAAGGATCGCGAAAGCCACTCACGCTAAAAGAGCCGCGGGAATTGTGTAAGTGATATATGGGACTACTACTCTCCCATTTTGTGATTTGTAGAACATCCTGCCTCATACTCACTTTTTCGTTCTAATCCGATTACACTAGACTACCTGTGTTACAAATGCTAGACATATAATTTTTTTGGAGGTATAATTTGTTGATGTATATTAGTTTGGGTGCAGTATTGGAGCAATGGAGCGCAATCTAAGTCAATATTTGGAAGCACAACGACGTGTAACTGCAATACTAAGGACAGTTTTACGTCGACCACGTGTGACACGTCATTTTGCTCAGATTTCCGAACGCACGATCTGATGAGCGTTGGAACTGCTTATTTGGAAGCCCTTATTTGTCAACATGCCTCGTCACATTTAACACCCGTTCTGCGTTCGAATCCGATTAAAGTAGGTATGATTTTTTCAAACAACACCTGCATATTATGATATTTTGTTGTTTAATTTTAAATTAGTAACACTTTTTTAATGAGGAAAAGGATTTAATTCCTAGATATTGGATGGCAATTACGTTTACAGATTTTATTTATCTTTCAATCAGCCAACCTTAAAATATTGCTCCAAAGTGCAAAAATATATTTTAGATAATTTTGGCTCCACACCTCTCTAGACAAGACAATTCTCTTTCATTAGAAACAAGATTGACACTATTCCGTTGGAAAATAACTGAGAAAAAGTGGAAATAAGATCGTAACTGAAATACGTTGTAGACGCTAACGCCATCTAGTAGTCAGAATTGCGATAACCAAAGGGGTTGCACTCCCTCTTAATCACGATTTTTTTAAGCTTATAGAATTATTGTGGCACCGAAAGGTAACACAAACGCGCCCACGTGATAACATGAATTAATCCATATAAATGCAACCCTCTCTCCCGCGCCCACCCAGTAGAGTTGCACTGAGTCACTTTTATTTTGATTCAGTGACCCGAAAATAGGTTGACCCGGGACCCAGAATGCATCAGTGACCCAATAGCGAAAATTATACACTAGAAAGAACGTAGTACAGTAAGCCACCTTTATGCACTTACGTTTCGTCGGAGTGGCATGACCCGGATTCGAACCGGCTACCCAGATCGCCGGTTCGCCCCCAGATCACCTGCATAGCGCCTTAATCGCTATGGCCACGTCCTCTACTGGCATAAAGGTAACTCACTGAACCCGTTATTAAGGTCACAACCGTGACCAGGACTCCATTCGACCGAAATCTGCTCTAGTTTATTTCTAGTGTATAATTTTCGCTGACGGCTAATTTCCAATTTTCCTTTAATATTATTTACAGCGATTTATGTCTATTTATTTCTCTTTTATTGAGCCTTATGAGTGAGTGTATGATTTGTCTTTCCTCTCCATTGCCTATGACCGAGCAGATTTCGGTCGAATGAAGTCCTGGTCACAGTTGAGACCTTAATAACGGGTTCAGTGAGTTACCTTTATGCCAGTGGAGGACGTGGCCATAGCGATTAAGGCCGCCCGCGCACTGAGCGACTTGGCCGCGCGGCCAGGTTGCTGCAGCCAATAAAAATGATTAGTGCGTGGTTTTACATAAACGGTAAGCATTCTCATTGGCTGCAGCGACCTGGCCGCTCCGCCAAGTCGCTCAGTGCGCGGGCGGCCTAAAGCAGTATGCAAGTGATCTGGGGACGAACTGGGTAGCCGGTTCGAATCCGGGTCACCACTCCGACGAAACGTAAGTGCATAAAGGTAGCTTACTGAACTACGTTATTTCTAGTGTATAATTTTCGCTATTGGCTAATTTCCAATTTTCCTTAATCTAGACACACGCTAGTGTGTCGCGCCAAGTTAGGCAACAAACATCACATTAATTCAATTGTCGAGGTTGTAAACCATTGTAGCGCGACGCCATTGCGTCAGTGTCTTATATATCTTGAAGCATAGTAGGGCACGTTTCAGGTACTTGGGGAAAAATAATAATGCGGTACAAAAGTTTAAATTGTGTTGAAATCGAGAGCAATGCACCTGACAAAAATTAACTCGTGTTTGAATGACAGCTATGCTGCTTTCAATGCAAAGTCTGTCGCTCAATAACGCTGAAAATATGTTACTAACTAGCTAGCTAGTCCGCTCATCCCCATGTTACTTCCCATAGGTGATTATTCACCGATTTCTAAATAACGGGAAGGCTTCCAGCTATGAAATTGGACGAATCGGTGCACTACAATACGAACTGCGTACCTTTATGGTTTGGAGCCTGGGGGCGTAACAGGGATGGCGTGGGAGGGCGCGAAAGTACGAAAATATTGTTATAACCATTGTTAGTATTGTCGGCATCGTCTCTCATTGGACGGCCAAAGTTCCCACAATGAGAACGTGTATACTGATTTGATTTGATTTGATTTATTCATATGAGAGCACTACATGGGCTTAACCCCTTACGCTCTACTCTACGAGCTAACTAACTTACTAACTAACAAAAGTCCATAGCTTGCTCCTCAAACCTCCACCTAGCTGCAACCACACATCACACCCCAGGCAGTACGCAAGTGATCTGGGGCGTGTATACTGACGTGCGTGCTTAGACACACACTAGTGTATCACGATAAATCTAAACAACGTTGCAAAGAAATTGTATTCACGTCCAATTCATCAAGTGTAAATACAAAGCAAAATAAACAAAGCCAAAAACTGGTGAAGAGCCCACCAAGTTGAGAGTGGTTCGGCCCTTCAAAGGAGTGATATCAACACACCAAAACTAACTAAATACAACAAATTACAACAAAAATAAAACCAAACCAAAACCCAATAAAGAGGTGACTAAGTTGAGAATGGTTAGGCCTATAGGCAAAAGGTAGTAGCAAATTGTTGAAAACCAATTTCTTGTTGACGTGGCACTTTCACCTGCACTTTCATCTGCACGGTAGTGGAGTTGAGTCAATAGACAATTAAAAAAAAAAGGAGTGATATCGTATCAAAAACCAAAACTGGTAAAAGGGGCCACCAAGTTCCGAATGGTTCGGCTTTTCAAAGGAGTGATATCAACACACCAAAACATTCGCCAACTTAATCGCACCGAATAATACTTTGGACGTTAAATGAAAACTTGAACATTGCTACCGAAAGTAGCAATGTTCTAGTTTTCATTTAACCTTCGAATTTTTAGGCGGTGTGATTAACTTGGCGAATGTTTTGGTGTGTTGATATCACTCCTTTGAAGGGCCGAACCATTCGGAACTTGGCGGCCCCTTTTACCAGTTTTGGTTTTTGATATATTATTTACAGGGATTTATGTCTATTTATACCCAATGACCCAGTCAGACCCGGTGACCCAATGAACTGGCCAGACCTGGTGTTCCGGATCGACCTGGTGACCAGCCAGACCCGGTTGGACCTGGTGACCCAGCTGACATAGCTTGAGCCAGTGGCCTGGCCAGACCTGATTTTACCTGATGACCCAGTCGGAGCTGAATTGACCCTTCCGGACCTGGGTTGACCCAGGAAGGGAAGCAACCGAAAACTACAGTCTGCAAAAAATTAGTTACTTAAACCCTCCCCCCCCCCCCCCCCCCCCAATCCTGTAAGTCAACTCACCCTCAGCAATTATCATGCCTTTGAAACGCTCATTTAGCCATTTTTTTTAGCTACACCAAATGCTTTACTTGTTCACTTAATGAAATACGAGTCTTGTGTTGCCCCCCCTCCCCCCATGAAAGATGAATGAGCCACTGTAACGAACAGATAATATTGCAAGAGTAAAACGATGGCTTAGCTTGTCTTAAATGGGATGTAAATCGATGTTCTCTCACTAGATTGAATAAGTTGTGTAAATGACAAGCCTTACTACTGTGCTGGATGCAAACTCGTTTTCGCTAACTCTCACAAACTTTATGTATTTTATGTTCTTCATATAATAAAACAGAAATAATTATTATCGTTAAGCTTAAATTTAGCAGTAAATTTTAGTAAGGCCGAGTCTACTTTTAAAAAAATTGTAACTTTTTTTTACTTTGAGTAGATATGCGCCAAAGAACGAAAAATATTTTCTATAGAAACAATGGTAATCATTTTCGGTACTAACAGAGGAAAAAAAATATTTTAGTCTGTGGCTTAGTTGGGGATCAGTGAGTCTGCAAATCAGTTCAGCTAACCAGGTCGTCAGATATAATCCGAAATTCCGGATCACCGGGTCTGACCAGAAATTTCGGATCACTGGGTCTGACCAGAAATTTCGGATCACTGGGTCTGACCCAAATTTCCGGGATAACGGGTCAGGTCGGATCACGCGGATCACACTGGGTCACCGGGTCTGGTGCTTGGGCCCGGTGACGCAATGACCCAGCCTAAAACTTGACCCCGATGACCCGGTGACCTGAACCAACTCTGCCACCTGGTTTCTACCTCAGTTCTTGATTGGCAGATAGTCTATTCGTTTTCAGCCTTTAACCGCTTGTTCCCCCAGTTCAGGGTCGACTATATAGGTAACGCCACTCTTAGGGCGTGTTTACGCAATAACTCGCCTTTGCATTCTAGCAGCGGGAATTTAATCATGACGACAAAGGTATCGATGCTTTCGTAACAACGCTATCTGGATTAGCGAAATCTGACAGCGTTTGAATAAATGCTTGCAGTCTTATAATCCGTGTCAATCTTACAAATAATTCCTCGTGATGAAACAATTTTCCCAGACGCATCTGTACTGGCATCATTGACTGTTTTCGTTGAGAGGCGGGAAAGCTAAAACCGCTGCAATGTTGGAATTTCAGGTAATTTCTAGCTTCTAGCTGCGAGAATGCAAAGGCGAGTCGTTGCATAAACATGCCCTTTATCCGTCAGTACTAAATATTTGGGTGAAACCAGTACCTACTGTCCACGATTACCTCCAGAGGGTGCTGTCATCAATGACCGGAATGGCAAAACGTTACTGCAGTCATTACCTAAGTTTACATCCCTGACGTATTATCAGTAGCCTAAAGTTATTTTAAAATAATTTCTAACGGTGGGGATTTCCAGTTGAGGTCTAAACACGACCGGGCCTAATGTAAGCTCCGGCCTAGCTAGACCTTGACCTCAGAACTAAGCTTCGGACCAAATTTACTGGTGATTTCAATGCTAGTCTAAGTTGGGGACTTACTAGTACAGTACTAGCTAGACCCCGACCTTTGGCCTAAAGTAGTACTGGGTAATCTTGGCGATTTCCATGTTGAGGTCTAGCTAGTACAGTACTCTGATTGGTTAATACCCTTCAAGTGACGTCATATCACCTGTAAACAGTATCAACGCATTTGGCTTCTCCAAGATACGTCGAGATTCGTGTATCAAATTGTTTTCAAGCAAATTTCGGTGATTTTTCTTATTCGGTTTTCAGGATAGCAGTTTTCGTAAAAACTTAATTGTGACTGAATCAGTTTTTAAAAAATATTTTCTTCCCAAATGTATCAGATTTCAGTTTAAAATTACATAAACAGGCCCGTAGCTAGCTAGCCATTGACGATTGGGGGTTGGGTTAAAGATATATTTTGGACGTGTAGGCTATATAATTAATGCCAGTGAACTGCCGTGTGCAAGCATGGCAGTAGGGAAGAAATATTTTTCAAAAGGACTGTCAAGAACTGAAAAATAGTGAAATCTTTGGTCAGTTTTATCGTAAACGACCTAGAGGGTATTACTGCAAAAAACTTGCCAACTGTGTATGACTTTCGCGAAGTTAATTCTTATCAAGACTTTTAACTTGGTGGAGATACAGTTTAAAGCATATTTTATTTTTAGTTTCTACAATTATCTACGATATTTTTAAGCCACGGTGGTGATGGGATAACAGGCAAACAAAACGGCTCTTTTCCCGCTAGGCACATCCTAGCTCTGAGTTCGCATACTAGTCTGGTAGAGGGGCCAAAACCCTGGAAGTAAGGTCCGCCCAATGTTTTATGGTGTTTTGTGTTTATTCAAGACATACTTAATGAAATTCTGCAGGATACCACTTTGTCACCCTTGAGCAAATTTAAATATTCAAGATGGCGGCCAAGATGGCTGAAAAATCATATGTCGGCCATATCTTTGCATATAGAACAGACAGGATAATCATTTTGGTGTCTAATACTATGTTTCAGGGTCAGGAAATACTAATAACGGATTAACTTGTTGATAAAATATAGGGGCTGGTATCACAGTCACGTTCGATTTTTTGCTCACTTTCAACTTTCAACTGCTATTCTGACGTTTCTAATTTAGGTGGACGACTCCAATTCGATTCATTCGAAGGAAGACATTCCCAGGGACGTTTTAGCCGAGCTTAGCAACTCGACAACTTGAATTTGCCAACTGTATGTCTGTCTTCTTGGACGGTTGGGGGGAACACAATTAACCCGCAATTACCCCGGGGTTGCTATGGCCCCGGTACGAATTAGTTATGTTAATATGTTAATTAGGGTGGTCCTTAATTTTAAATTTTTGATTTTCCATCGGGACACCCTCTGAATAGTTTCTAGTTGTGAAAATAATAATACCTGTAAAATATTTTCTTGATCATTTAATATTTACTGGTCGCTACCTAATATTAAAATAGCCATCTTTTTAAAGTTTGCGCCAACCATGCCGCTTGAATTAAAATAGTTAAGAACTAGATACCAGGAGAAAAAACTATTATTTTTACACATCCCAGTTTCTGAAGTTGTTGTGAAGACAAAATCAAGGCATCATGTTACACGTTATCACTAGGCAACCTAACGAAATTTGGTGAATTGGTCAACAAGCCAGTCAAACTCCCGAAAACAAATTCCCATCGTAGCGGGAAGAAATGGAAGATTTTTTCCACCTTCACTTAACTGAAATGAAGACTATCGGCAAAGGTTCAACTAGAACTATGGAAAATGTTTTAGAAATCGGGTCAAAGGCAAGGATCTCAACACTTAAAAACGCAACACATTATTGAGAAAGTTAAAAAAATCTTCTTCAAGGGATGACAGAAGGTGAAGAAAAACCAAAACACGAAAGCCAAAAGCACTACGGGAATAAGACACTGCTTTCAGCAATAGCCTTGATTAACTTTTTGATATTGCACATACTGAAGCTTTATTGCTGATAAAAATACCTAAAGACAGAGATTCTTTTAGCACAGCGGGAAGTAGGACATTATGCCAGGACGGCAGGAGTCAACGAAGTACTTGCTAAGACGGAGCAGAGATTGCAGCGAAAGCTTTAAAGAGGGACATGTGAAAGAAACAAATGGAAAAAAGAAGGTCCTTGGCATCGATGGTAGCTCTCCTCCTGATCCTCTGATGAATATAATGCTAAGAAGTGATATTCACTATCAGATGAACACTCAGATGATGACTTCTGAGGAACATGAGAAGCCTCATCATAAAAGAGGGAGAAAACAAGTCATTACTCTACGCGTAGGAGCTGTAGTAGATCGCACTGAGGTGAGCCATCATAATACAACAGCCCTTTTTGAATAACTGGGGAAAGGTTTTAATCATGATATGGCTGAATACACGTTCGTCAATCGTTCGTCAATTCGCCAAGGTCGCATTGAGGTGACCATTCAGTTTTTGGGAAGTACGCCTACTCACGATGTTCACTTCATGACTTCTTGGTGGTACACAGGGCAAAAGAGCTATTTATGCTGTTGGATGTTAAAAAAAAGTTTCTCTTAGGAAGATAGAAGAAAAAGGATGCACTTAGCTACGTTTGTAGCACATTTCTGCTTGAAGATTCGGTTCCAAGCTCATCTTCCAACGAAGACACCGTCAAATGATTTGTTGTTTTTTGCAGGAACAACACAAATATAAGAAAGTCAATAAAAGTATTGCAAATGCAGCCATCAATAAATTTTCTGCACATCTCCGGCACTTTTCTGAAGAACTAGTGGCTCTTGCATTCTTTAACAGAATGGTAACTACAGACATAATGGTTAGTGCAGTTCAAGAAGAAGGTAGTCAGGACAACCCCAATTGTGCTATGGTCGATCAGAATGCCAGTGATACAAGAGCTTGGAACACTGCCTCATTGCACACCTTAAGTTTTTTTTCAACTAATGAGCATCGGTTCCAAGTTGATGGAAACCGATCCTGAAGAATGGATTCTTAATGAAGAATACATTGTGGCAAAAAAGAGGATACGAGCTGCAAAATGTAAATAACTTAGCAAAACGAGGATTTGCATTTATGGACAACTACAATCACCATCACACGTTTGTTGAGGAACAAAAATTTTACTTTCTACAGGTTGTAAGTGAACATAATTTAATATTGAACATTAATATTGCAACGTCCTGTTTGTTAAATTTTAAAGCCAATAATGGACTAGTGGACATCGGAAACACTAGACAGAAATGGGGAACTGGCGGTGACCTTGCACCGCCCCAATTCCCCATTCCTGCCTAGTGACCAATGTTGAAATTTAACAAACATGACGTAGCTATATAAATATTGTAATATATTAAGACCAATAAAATAATAAAGTCTATCTAGATTGTTACATCTACCTTGTTTGCATTAAACATATTAAAAACTAGCTATTGGCGTTCCGGCCGAAATCTACGGAAATCACGATACCAGGTAGCGACCCCTAAATGTGGTCCAATTTTGATTTATTTTTGGCACAAGCATTTTTTCATCAACAGGAACCATTTTCAAGGGTGTCCCGTCACAAATTCCGAAAAAAAATTTTCCCATTTAAATAAGGGCCACCCTAATGTTAATACTTCAAAACCCTAAACCAATTCACATTTACGAACTGAAAATTATGTATCCCTATTGGAGAAATGGAAAATTATCATCTCCTACTGACCTGACGACAACCTTTTAACCAGAGGGACACTTGAGTTGATCTGGTGGGGAAATGTACTCCTGAAATCACACTTCATGCCAACACTAACGTCGTACAGTGCAGCATCGCTTTCAAAAGCCGTGCTTAAACCACAACTTAGACCATGGTGTGCCTGGGTCTAAATTTTATCCTTAGTCCCAGGCCTAACATGCTCATTAACCCGAGGATTATCGCTAAACCTGATTGGAAATCACCGATTTTTTTCAGCTTGGGACTAACTGCTCCGTATTAAGTTAGGCTGCAGCTTAGAGGCTCTACATTCCTTAGCCCTCAACTTAGTTCGCATTGGAAATCGCCAGATATTCGTGATACCAAACTTACGCCCAAGATTAACTGTAGACCTCAACTGGAAATCCCCACCGTGTGTTTCAAAAGAAGCCACAGGTTCGTGTATCCAGAAAATGTTGCAAGAGAAGGAATGGTGACATTCTTTTAACTGTAACTATCGCCTTCGGCTGATTGAAAGTGGCAACAGGACAAATCAATCAAATCAATGATGCTTTCGGCGGCCATATTGTACAATCTATAATAGACCAACGCTATATTTTCATCCAAGGTCTGGCCGGTACTGTAGTAGACCCTGGGTAAGCGAGCTTAGCCAGAGCCACCGGTAAAGGCCGTATTAGTATTGCCTCCACAATACTCCGCAAAAAGGCAACACAAATAGCGACACAGCAAGTTTGCCGAGTGGCGTCATCAGTGGGCAGAATTTGGAAATCTCGTCGCTTAGTTTTCATTTTCGCCGCTTGGTGTAGAGATGGCAGCACCTATCTAACGTTCTGTTATCTTGATTTTAAGGCCTTTACTGTACAAGGCTCTGACTCGGCACCCATTACCCTTGGTTAGTTAGTTCACCAGCGGCTGCCAAGCGGCTGACTTTAAAAAAATACGGAAAAGTTTCAACGGAAAGCAGCTTGAATTAAAAACAGGAAAGCTCGTACAAGTGACTCGCATGCGGCTGACTTTTAAACATCACTTTGTTGAAGTTTGAACCGAAAGAGAGGCAGCCATGTCTATAATAATATACACATGCTCCGCTGAAAGATTGCCCCATAACGGTCGCAGTGACTGCTTTCACCATCGAAATCTGCCGATATGCTAAGTCCATAGAGTTAGGAAAAGATAAATAAGTGACCATGGTCAGTAAACTATCAGGCCCGACCTACAACAATACTAGGGGTAGACAAAATGGCTGCCACGACTGGTCCATTTCTTCGAGGTATGTTCGGAAATTGGCCAATCAAATCGCATCTTTGTTTCGTGAGTCGTGACATCTATTGGCAGCTAGTGGCAGTTTTCAAAGTAATTTTTATTTTTACGTAGATTTGCGTGACAAACTTTTATCATCTATAAATTATTTTAAATAGTTTATAATGTTGTCACTCAGCCACATTTAAGCTATTGCTCTGCGCTTGGGGGAAAAACGACACGTTTGCGTAACCAGAAGGTGTTGCAAGGGAAGGAATGTTGGAATTTTCTTGCATTCTTTGTACTGTAAGTGTCACCCTCGGCTGACAGAAACCAGCAACCACAGTTTTCTATAATATGTTCTATAATCTGCGGCAGCAACAGAACAAATCAATCGGATCAGTGACGTTTTCGTTGGCCATATTGTCCAATAGTGGTGTAAGCTATTTTTCATCCAAGATCCGGCTGTTAGTAGACCCCTGAACTCGATAAGTTGCATACACAGCCTGTCGTTGTTTTCAATCAGTGCTGCAGTCATGCCACGTATCTTCTCATGCGAATTATCCGGCAGAGAAGCACAGTCGTTGGTTAGAAAGTCTCATCCTTCCAAACACTGAATGATCCTAGGTACTACCAAAAACAAACATGACATTATAATGTGAAATTTTGTTCGTAACCCTTCCTTACCATTGCTTAGTTGGGTGTATGCATGAAGTAAATGTTTGGTGTTACTTGCACTTTACAAAAAAAAATAATTGTATTGTTCGCGCGATGTATTCTACTCTTTTTTTTCATACCCTTCTTTACCCCTACACCTCTTGAAATAAGCTTTTTGTTAATCTACTCGGAGGAAGGATGTTATATCAATATCCAGTACCTTTCCTCCAAATTAATGTATGAACGGTCAAGCAAGTAAAAATAAATCAAAAGTTTGTGTATCGCAGAGGGTTTCTCCCTAATACTCTTCATGGTCCGACTGTCCAGGGGTTGCCTCTGTAATGGAGGCAACCTCCCTCACTGGCCACCAGGGCCTTTCCTGTATATGTTGTTTGGTGCGCTGTGTGAAGCCGCCTACACTGTCAATAAAGCATATAAGGGAGTACTCACAGAAAGTCAGCGCTCACTATTCCGTAACTCAACCCACTAAGTTTTTATTGGACCCACATGCAATGCAAGGGTTCTCACAACCGCAACGTTGTTAGCTAGGAGAATTTACTAATTAGACTAACACAGCTCTTCATAAACAGTACCTTCCTAAACCACCGGACAGAGCGAACAGAACGCACCACTGTTAGAGACAGTTTGGCTCCAAACTTGGCCTCGCGCGTGCGCAGTGATGTTGCGTCAGACGTTCAGTACCTCCTTAAACTAAAACACAGCTCAACAAGCTCAGCAATGTATTCGATACGTCATACCTTCACCGCAACCTGGCTAATAGATTTGACCAGGATTGACTAATAGATGTGACCCGGCGAGAGCAATGCCAAATTGCGAACCATCTCAGGGAGGTGGTTTGCTGGGGCGGAGGTTTGAGCAGCCGCGAGGGAACAGTTTTGACGAAACAGATTCGTCGCTGACGATGTTGACGTCAATCAAGCCGCATCAAGACGGATATTAGCAGGGAATGAGCCAAACTGTCACCAACAGTGGTGCGTTTAGTTCGCTCTGTTTGGTCGTTTAGGAAGGTACCGTTAGTCTCTATGGTATGCCAGGTTTTCAGATCTTTAACTTTAACTTTATTAACAAAATCCAATCGCCCGTAAGGGATTAGAGGATTTACGGTTGCAAAAAAATTACGAACAAGGCAAAAAAGAAGTAAATCCACGTGCAAATTATACAAACAAAAACAGAGTAAGAGAAAGAGAAAAAAAAAGAGAATAATATAAAGTAAATAACTTAATTTAGTAATATGAGGTATGTTTAAATTTATCGTACGGTAATGACGGGCCCCGACGTTTCTTTTACCGAAAAAGCAAAGTTTTGCCATTTTTAGTAGAACGAGCAACGCAGTTTCTATCTCAAGTAGCCTTGGTCTAACCGGCAATAGTACAAACACCTGCCACCAGATGCCTCTACCATCAAGTGCGGTCTGGTGCGGTGGATGAAGACGATTCCGAGTCCATCGAGACATCGGGCGTAAACCTTTGTTTTTCGAACACGATGAGTGACACGGCGTCGACTTCTGAGCCGCTGAAAATTGGAAAATGCGGCAATTGCGGACTGGAAGGGGACTACGACACGGTTGCGGAACACGCAGAAACTTGCGTTAATCAAACCGGTACAGTATAATCTGCGTTAATTGGGCGAAATTTGATTCCAGAGCCGCATTCGATTCGCCATTTTGGATTGACGAAGGGGGAAGATGGAGAAACCGAACGCGGTTGGTTGCGCTGGAATTGAAAGACGGAGTCGAACTTGGGTTAAAACCGATGAATGCATTTTAGATGTCCGCAGTTTGTAAACAGAACTTGACTGGAGCGGTTTTAGTTGATCGGACGGGAAAACTTGTTGAACGGTAATTTAAGGCGGGCGATACGTTTTGTCATACGATGTATTGTGATGTGGTAAATGGAGTGGTGATCCCGTATAAATAAGTATTGCGTAGATTTAATGTAGTGGAATGAAGTAAACAGTGCAAATCGTGGAGAGTAGAAATGTTTCAATGTCAGAACAGACAGAAATTAAAAAAAATAATTCAAGAAATGTTGCACAGTCCTGTTCCCGGGTGGCTAAGTAAACAGAAATTTAAATATTTCATTAAAGGGATATACCTCCCAGCGCCTTTTTTTTCTCGATCCACCGCATCAAGTACGGCCCCAAAGGTCTTATTTACTTACCGTTAGTCAATCCCTTGGTAAAAATCCGTTTTAAAATGTGGCGTCTAGAAGATTTTGTGTTGAATAAATGTTAACTGTATTTACTATATCCTACATCATGGGTATCTACCCATGCCTACATGTATATGATGCTTTGCACGCTTAAAATAATCATGACGTTTCATCTCCGTGTGTGCATATACTAATTTTCTAATATTTACCATGAGATCTAAAAGACTAATGCAGTAAAAGTTAAAATTAATTATTCCAATAGATCGCCGAAGCAAAGTGATACGACACTAGCCTAGAAAATTAAAAATTGTGATGTTAAAATATGAGAATCATTCCGGTTTGTGACGACACAATCTTTAACTTGATGCTGTTTGGTGTACTATTCCCAAAGCCAACCGAGACAGCAGCTACGTTCGTCGCTGCGAAGAACGCAGCTACCACCCCTGCCGGCCTTGGCTCTAGTAAATGCGCGGATGGCGATCTGCCCGCAGCTTTTATAAGGCAGGGTGGGTGTCCCTTTAATTAGTTAATTTGGAGCATCCTTCTTGAAATAGCTTTTGCAACATTTACGTTATAGTGAATGAAGCAATCCCGTTTCGTGTGTTGGAAAAAAATAGGAAAATGAATGCCTTTGCAACGTTTACACACTTCCAATGCTTAATTTCTAATTTGAAAAGCATCGGAACTGTCGTTTGTTTGCAGAGGAAGGGGGGAAGGCCATTGACTTCCCTCGCAATAACTGTTACGGGTCTGGGGGAGCACTGAAGCTCCCCCAGTGGGATCTGCTTTAACGGTTTTACCTATGTTAACACTTATTCTGGGAGCTGCGGGCTCCTTTCTGCAGATTTCCATGCCCGCCCTTAAAATGTTATTTTGTTTCACTTCTTGCTATTTTTTTTGTGGCAAACAAATGTAACTCCCTCCCCCCAGCACGATTATTGATGCATGGTTTTCAAAATCGTGAAATAAATCGAAAGAACGAATGTAAATGTTTATTTAGCCTATTTTTTTTATTTTTATTATCTTTATAACACTTATAAAACACCAAAAATGTATTTCGACAATTTTTGCTACACCACCATCTCCAACGCGATCGCTATGGCGTATTCAGAAAAACAATATACTAAAACCACCAGCAAAGAAAACTGTTCGGCTGAATTTTCAGTGACCGTTCGGATCGTACTGGCTCAAATTAAGCACTGCACACGTCTGAACTGATGTTGCAAAACTGAGACATACTGGAAATCCAACTGGGAGGAATGTACCTATAAGTAGGGTTCGACCGATACAGGTTTTTGCCGATAACTGTCATACCGATCCGATTCGATGCTGATCTGATACCGATATTTAATATTTTTAACCAAGCAAAATTTATAAACTTAATAAGAACTAAAGAATACAATATTATCTTTGTTACTTCATATAATTGAAAATAAGTTATAATTACCATTTTTTTACACTTTTATTGCAAAGAGTTACAAATGTTAATATTATCCCGTCCGGTTCCTTGTAACTTTTGGACCTTCTCATACCAGTACCACAATTTAAAAAATGAACATATTGACCATATTTAAAGTTAAATGACAAAAAAAAAAATAGAAAAAAACCTCATTTATCAGCACTGTAGTACAATGAATTTAACGCTGATTAAAATTCATCATTACAAACGATTGAAAACTTCTGATGTAAGTACGAGTAGCCTACTTTTGTACTAACTGCATATGCACACTTGCACGAGAGAAAAAACGAAAATCAAAAATTATAAAACTAATCTTTACAGGGGCTCGTCACGCCTTTTAATTTCAAATCAACTGTCGAGAGTTTCCAGGCTCTGCTCCTCAAACCCCCATCCCTAAAAAAAAAATTCTAGAAATTAAAATTACGGTCTAGCAAAAAATTAATTACGGACGAATGACAAATTAATGCTGGACACTGGCAAAATATTCCTTTGCTTACTTTACTTGTCCCAGCCCCAAACTCGCATCTAACTAAAATAGACCTCGGCTTAGGAAAACGCGATTTTTTAAATCACCGTAGCCCATCTGGCCAACTACCCAGCACGAAACAAAACTTGGGTGTTTGCTTTGCCAATCCAAGGCTTTACCATCCACTCTTGAATTTCTACGAATAAACCTTTTTGCTGCAATATCTTTAATTGGTAATCCATATATTTCATTCAGATCCACTTGAAACTAGTTTAATAGATCATAGTTGCTTGGATAAACTGACTACGTCTAAGAAACCGGATGTTTACAAAATGCTACCCGAAAGGTGCACCTACTGCCAGTAACATGGAGGATACAGCTTGAATAATTTTAACAGTACTAAAACCACAGGATTCGAGTAAATTACTTGGATATTGTTATACTATAATAGTAATAAAGTATTTACTAATACTAAGTAATTTCAAGTAATAATTTTAAATTTGATGAGACAATTTTTTTTAATGGCGTAATCTGCATTACTTTTTCCCAGTTGTCCGCGCATCGAGCACCCTGCCTATAGGCTACCAGCTAAGACAAAAGACAACACACTCTGTAGCAAATAAAACGTTTTTCGTTACCACATTATTTATGGATTTGCATTTCTAAAAAAATTACAATTTTAACATAATATATTTTTAAAACCTTTTAAAAATCACAACCCGCTTATGCACTGTCCATGATTGCTTATTATTACGTTTTCTGTTGGCCCTTGTGACTGAGCTCCACAACAAAGAAATCTTGCAAGGATCGGAAGTTACGCTACTAATGCTTCTAGTCATCGATTTCTTTAATTCTTCTTCACATATACGCTTTTCTACTCTTCACCATGATTCACAAACATACACATTTTTGCGCGTCTCGCATTTATTGCATTTCAAATTACTGACACATAATTAATTATTAAGCAGTCTAGTTACATTTTGTAAGTCATGGTATCATTAAAAACACCGTTATTCATCTTACTGTGAAACACTACAACGATTGAAAAATGTCACACGAGCCTCAAAAAAATTCACACTTTCACAGTGAAGAAGTCTACTAACTACAAATTTTCAACTACTAACTGTAGTCGTCATCAGGCACCTTAAAGGTAAGTTTGAACTCTGTTTACATTTTGTTTTTCAGTCCAATACACGGTTCGAATTCGAAACTGCCGCTGTCTGCTATATTCAATCGAATGGGTCACTCTTGCCCACTGTATCACTCGGGCCGTTCTTTACACGCAAGCTTCCATTCAAATTCGAGCTTCCCTCGCAAGTCTTTCCCAATCAGGTTTGTAATATTAGAAAATGATGGGCCTTGCACATTCATAAGCGGGATCTGCCACCCATTCGATTGAATATAGCAGACAGCGGCAGTTTCGACTTCGAACCGTGTATTGGACTAAAAAACAAAATGTAAACAGAGTTCAAACTTACCTTTAAGGTTCCTGATGACGACTACAGTTAGTAGTTGAAAATTTGCAGTTAGTAGACTATCTTCGTTGTGAAAGTGTGCGTTTTTGTGAGTCTCGTGTGACATTTTTCAAGTCATGGTATTGAAGCTGCCTGGATATTTTAGAATTAAAAATAAAAACTTGCAAACAGTTGAAAAGTTGCAGTATAATTTTAAACTGTGATGCACAATTGTGTTAAAAATAGCAATTTTCACTAGGAAATGGGGTTGAAAGTTCTCGTAAATGTCCGTGAAGTAAAGGGTTAAATAACAAAAGTTAAACGAGATCGCAAATATAAGTTTATGTTCCTTTACGTTCAATATGTAATAAAAGTAACTAATCTATACACAATGTTCAGAATTAACCAAATTTTGGCTGGTTTTGGCACGTGCTCTGGTAGCACCAGCTGGTGCTTGGTTCCCGTTGATCCCTAGACGACTTAAACTCAATGCACTAGACATTAGTATTAGTATTAAAGGGCAATTACATCCATTTTGACATACATGCTTTACTTGGGGATCATTTACACAACTAAACACAAAATTGCGGTAAGAATACGTTACGTACGTCCGATACGACAATTTAATTATTGCATCACCAAAACACGACATGGAGATCGCCATTGTTTTGCTGGAACGCGTAGAAATTAATGCCAACTGATGTCACTCTTCGATTTCGACTCGCAGCCGATTGAGATAGCTCTATTGGCTGTGAGAGCTCGATCGTCTCTAGCCTGTAGATGGCCTTAGCTGGACGACAGTTGTAGTGGCCAGCTAAGGCCGTCGTACGCTTGAGCTCTCATAGCCAATAGAGCTATCTCAATCGGCTGCGAGTCGAAATTGAAAAGTGACATCTGTCAGCATTAATTTCTGCGCATTCCAGCAAAACAATGGCGGTCTCCGTGTCGTGTTTTGGTGATGCAATAATTAAATTGTCGTATCGGACGTACGTAACGTATTCTTACCGCAATTCTTGTGTTTAGTTATAGCGTTAAGTGGCTCAAAAGTAAAATATGCATGCCAAAATGGATGTAATTGCCCTTTAACAAGAATTTATAAATTCTTGATATTGAGAGCTGACAAGCCTTTGCTAGTTAATCTGTTAAACCGAAGCAATTCACAAAACTAAAACTCGCGTTTGGCAGTGAAGTTAACATCGGTATCGGACACATAAACCGATCCGATGATCGGTCAATCCCTACCTTTAAGGATATGTATTCTGTTTTCTTGGCACAAGTAGTATATCTGGAAGGCAGAGGCGGCTGGTTGGTCCACACGCCGTCGGGAAGTTGATGACCAAGGACCACATTTTTTTTTGTGTGGTTACTTTTCTCCCCAAAAGTTGAGTTGAATCAGAACCCTAAGCTTGAGGGTGAGCGGTGCAGATACTCTGATAAACGATGAAGGTTATACTTTTGTCTTTTTTTTTGTGTGTGTGGTTGCACTTTTTATGTAGACTGCTCTATTAAAAAACGTCTTCGGGCACTTCGACGAAAGTTTTCACTGGTCACTTCGTGCTCTTACATCATCGCCTGCTTTCAAGTCGGTAACCGCCGATCTTTGTGGCCTCCCGTGCGAGCACTAATCTTGAAATACGGGTGGCCACGAAGATCGGTGGTTGTAGATTCCAAAGAAGACCATGTAGGGGCATGTATGACCAATTTGCTGAAGTGCCTGAAGAAGGTGGCAGCTAGCCACTGAAAATTTGCAAGACATGGACTTCAGTGTGTAAATTATGAGCGATAACTATCAACATGGTTCTCAGAATAGTGACCCAAACGACGACTTTATGACTATGAGAGCGTTGAAATTGTACGCAAACAATTTTTCCAGAGGTTGGAACTGGTTGCCTTCCAACTTTGAGACAGAATGTCAGGGTTTTAGTTTTCCCCTCAATTGATTCGAGAAATGTTCGAAGGGAGGACCCAAAACAAAGCCAAACAAAGAGGTGTGGAGGGGCTTTCTTAGATCCTCCAGTGGGATTTGGGGAATAACACCGGAAGGAAGCTGAAGCACTTTATGGTGCAACACTACCATACCCGGCTGCTAGAGAGTATTTTTTCATATAGGTATTCGTTTGGAATTTATTTAGCATTATGACAAGTTTCATGGGAAGTTGGGAGCCCTGGCCCCTTCTCCCTCCTTACCTGTACCACTACTGCTTGGGGACATCTACCTCCTCCGTCATTCCTTTCTGTTTCATTTATTTTCTTTCTTTATTTTTTGTAATTTAAAAAAAAAGAGAGAGTCCAGTTTAGAATGGCTATAGTCTGCTTGAGGTAGGGGGTGTAAGGGGGCACTGAAAACTACCCCAGTCGGGTCTGAGGATGCTGAAAGACCTGATCTGAAAGCATGCTTTTTGTTAATTGCAACCATCATTTTAAAATTCCTTTTAACTCATTTAGCTGTTTTTACATAAAGTAGGCTACTGTGCATTGCAAACTGCTACTTTTCGGTACTTATCCAAACTAGGCCGTGAAGCCGAGGGGCCATAGGACTAAAGCCAGTTTGGAAAACCCGACTTCCGTAATTTGCCAATCTGCCCCTGCTGGAAGGACCACGTCCAGGAGACTATACGGCGATTGTCACTGGGTTTGGGAGCCATGCAACATTTCCTTTTAACGTATTTTCTAGTTTCCTACCCCCAATTTGTGCCGAAAAGGTTGGTAATTCTAGCCACACAGATTATCTCCGTCGCATGGTGCATCCGTTAACAGTGTTTCTGTTGGGGGATTAAAAAACTAACTTGGATGTACAGTATGTTGGGTGACATAGCATAGCCTAATCAAAATACTGTGCAATGAGTGAAAACCGTGATCACCCATCGTAAACCTTTGCCTCATTATGAAAAGCTATTTATTCAACAGGTCAGGCCAGGCGAGGTTGCAAATTGAAGCGCCAGGCAACCAGGCATTTTATTTTTTATTTTATTTAACTGACCACATTCTTTTGACATAGGCTATACCTAGTTCAAAACAGAAAGAGTATGTAGTTAGCCTACAAAGTTATAGTATTTTGCTAATGTTGTTTATATCATCTAGTATTCAGTGTTTTTTAGTTTTTGCCAAATACCTTCCAAGTGGTTTGAGCTAAAGGCTTGAAATTAGCACCATTGAAAAGCTAGTTTCGAGCTTGTTAGAATGGTGTACTGGAATGTAAAAAATAGTCAAAATTAGACAAAAACAGGATTTAGATATGATCTGCTATAATTTAAGGCGCCTGTAAACGAAACAATTAACTTTGCATGACCTTAGTAGGGACATTTTACCAATTTTTATCAACATCATGAATTTGTTAGTTAAACTTGTATTATTTTTGTTTTCTTAGTTATTCCAGTTTCCTTGGCTGCTTGCTCAGAAAATGAAGGCTGTAACGAAACTCAAGAAACTGTTATTGCGGTAACAACTATACCAGAAGATGAACCTCTTCCAGGAGAACAAGCAGAAAAGAAAGTCTTTATTTGGACTAGGTAACATTAGTTTAATTACGAAAATACTGGTAAACGACGTTTACAGTGGTAAATTGAAGACTTCAGAGGGAGAAATTAACACTTTACCACACACAAAAAATAAATGGCGAATATTCTTTAAATTTTCGTGAGGAGCGATCATGCTTTCGGAAGAAGATGATCGCTAATACCGAAATAAGAACTTTTAAGAACTTTTGATGTTCGTTCATCATGTTTTGTAAAGTGCGCGGTAATTTCTACTCTGATGTTAGTTTTAGTGTTCCATTCTTCGTATATTTGAAAATTTGGTTTTAGTAAAGCTTTTGCTCACAATTACATTGGTATGGAGAATGGAGATATGCCGAGTTTTAAAGCGAATGAAGGACTTAGACTTGTTTGTTGCAGTTGCGAAAACCATTCCAAAACCTATTTTCAAATTCCAGATTTGAAAGTCTTAATTTACAGATCCACAACGCAGAACCCAAAGCAGTCCAGGTTTTGCTCCAAACTGGCGAATTTTCAGCAGCAGTCAAGAAATTTGCACTGGCTCTCTCGCACTCACATCCACACTCAGGTTTTTCAAAAGAAAAAAAATCCGATGAGTGCGAAAGTGAGTCATTTAATATCAATTAGCTCTCGCCCACATAGATCTCTAGACAGACTGTTTCGCCATTGTTTGGGCTCGTCAGTAGAGAATCCTTTGAGAATGAGAGCTAGGTTATACTTGCTAGGGCAAATGACAAGGGCAAAACGAATACGAAGTTGGCATACGTTTGGGTGTCTGCCATTCAGTAGACTGGAGCCCCAACCCGGCAGAAGTTTCTGCTATTTCGCTTGCTGAAACCGTATTCGTTTCGCCCTTTGGAAATGAGTGTGAGAAAGCTAGTGTAAGTTTCTTGACTATTTGCCTGAAGAAGGCAGCTTGTCACAGCTGCCTTATATTTGGAGTAAAACCTGGACTGTTTTGGTTTCTGCATTGTGGAACTGATTTAAGTAATTTTTCTATTAGAAAGTCTTGAATTTCATGAGGTGTTTCACAAACTCATGGGGAAGTCTTGGAATATCAGCGTGATTGGAAAATATTTTGCGGTCAATTTAACTGTACTGAAATTTAAAGTTAAAAAGAAAAGACAAATTTTCCATTTTAATTAGCGTTTGAACCTTTCAGGTTATATTTTTGAATATGCTGACGAGCGAGCCAACAGCTTTCACCATTTTCACCAGCCAACCAGCTTTCAACATTTCACCTTCTTCAGCCAACCATGAAGTATTTTTTAAACTTGGTTGGACCTGGTTAGGCCTCATGGGGCCCGGCGCGTGCTGTGGTTGGGAGCCTTCGTTAACCATGGTTGATCGTAACACATGGTTGACCTGTATTACATAAGTTAAACGCTTAGGACGGATCATGTTATTGCGTTTACTAACCATGTGGCTTTAAACGCAACCGGAATGGCAAGGACCTGGTAATAATAGATTACAAAAGTTTAAAACAGAGACGGTGGCCCGGCTGCAGGCAAAGGGTAGATGGTATTGTGTAGTCACAAATACCTTACTACCAAGGTTAGATTTACCAGGGACACAATGGTCCCCCAACGTGAAGGACAAGTGAGAGGAAAAGCGTATCATTGTCAATGTTTCTTAAACATAAAAAAAAATGCATCACAGTTTAAAACTTGGCCTTTACCAATTGTCAACCAGGAAAGACATGACCACGAACAAACGGGCATTACATCAGTCTAACAATCATCACCCAACTAGCATGCGACAAAATAATTGGGTCTTTTCAAAAATTTTGCAAAGTTAAACTCGTCACGATGATGTCTGAAACTGTTGACGGAAGCAGCTGTAACGATCCGCTCAGACAAAGCCCTCCACACCGGGACCACCCTAACGGAGAAAAAGTACTTCCGGCAGTTAGTCTTGGCCAAGGGAAGAAGTAACTAAGACCCCTAGTCCTGCTCATATGGCTATGGTCAAAGAATGACAAATCTATATCCCGAAAGCCGCGCAGAATTTTAAATGATAAAATTAGGTCAGCCTTAAGTCGGCGCAGTTCAAGGGATTCCAGCTCGAGATGCTTCAAACGCAGATAATAAGGCAACTGTGCACAGCCTGGAAGCCGTCTCGTAAAACGACGTTGCACCAATTCCAAATGGTCAATGTCTCGCAACAGGTAAGGGGACCAAACCTGTGAAGCATACTCCAAAGCGGGAGTACATACATTTTAAAAGCACGGACTTTAGTTTCTACACAGCCCGAATTAAAAATCCCGTTCACAATTCCCAGACGACGATAAGCATTTGCCACTACGTGATGACAGTGGGTGGCCGAGATCCTTCACTGAACAAACACTCGGAAGACAAAACATATGAGTGGGAGCTGTTACCTTGTCACCTGTCACTTGTCACCTGTCACTTGTCACTTGCCACCTGAAATGGGCAGCTGCCAATCCACAGACCAACGAGAGACAAAATTAATCTCGAGTTGCAATGGATATTTTGAGGTCGAGTTTACAATAGTAGAGTGCAGCGTTAGGTCATCAGCAAATTTTTCCTAACTTGCATTGAATGGGTTGCAACACAAGTCATTAATATAAAATGAAAAGATATGGCCCTAAAATCGACCCTTGTGGAACTCCACTGATAATCTGCACTGGTTCCGAAAACGAGTTTCCAATTTTCACATGTTGGGTATGCCCAAGCATAAAGGCCTCAAGCCAGGTTAAGAATGCTCCATCAAAACCATAAAAACTGAGCTTAAAGAGAAGTTTTCGGTGGATAGCAGACACAAAGGCTTTCTTAAAATCAAAAAAGTAGTACATCCAATGGCACAACAACGTCCAGAGCTTCTGTCCACCGAGCTAATGCCCTCAGCACCTGATGTGTAGTGGCGATCACCCACAAAGCCAAATTGATCGTTGCCAATCAGCTTGCAAGTTTTAGAATAAATCGATACATGGTCCCGAATGATGGTTTTCATGATTTTGCATGGTACTACCGTCAAGGCATTAGGTTGATAGTTGTGTGGATCTTCAGCACCACCCTTTTTGAAAATTGGAATTACATTGACAGTTGACCAAATAGTAGGTAAACGACCCAAAAAAAAAAAAAAAAAAGGCTTGTAAACAAAATCCCCTGATTCTAGCTTCGCCTTAGACTGGGTGTTCACAAATTATATCCTGAGAGCCATATGCAGCCTATGAAGTAGGCCCACGCTTCATTTTCCAATTCATGTAGTTATTCAGTTGTTTATCCTTTTGAAGGTGTTTTCCTTTCCGTGAACAAAGTCAAAGTTACTTTCATTGCGTGATCGATAATCCATTACTCTTACTGCCTTTCCTGGTTGTCTCCGAATCGGGAGCGTAATTCAGTGTGACCAGGGGCCCAGTTACAATCTGGACTAGACCAGGAACAATCTGGCTTGCCAAAAGTAAGCAAATGTTCTGTGCGGTCCTCAGTATGGAAACGCTGTTCGACATTTTCCTTCAGTGCACTACCTTTTAACAATAAATAGTACCAAAAGACGAGGTTTTGTATTCTATCTTAACGATTTTGTCATAGTTTTCAGCTGTTTCTGTATTCAGAGCAATGTTCGAGGTTTGATTGTAGGTAATTATTACATGATACCTTAAATTCAAGGATGTGGACACACGGAGGGGGTGGGAGGAGTGCCACTGCCTGTCCTGGGCAAAGTGCCCCTTTTTCTGCAAAAAAAATGCCAACATTTGCTGAAGTGGTGGCGTAAAAGGGCCAAAAAAAGGCAAAAAAAAACGACAATAACTGCTAAGGAAAGTAGTCCAAAGAGGGGCTGAAAAAGAGAAAATACCAAAAAAGAGGGCAATAAGTGGTAAAGAGGTAAACACACTATCAAAAATTTAAAAAAGTTGTTTCTGCCCTCTGGCGGGGCGGGGCTGTGCATGCCTTGCTTAAATTCTTGTCTGGTTTTCAGACAAGCCGTGAAGATAACATTATCAATTTTTTTGAAATTCTTAGAATGTACCGGACTGAAATTAGGCGCTGTGATAAAGCACGACAGAAGCTAGTAATTATGAGCTACTTTCAGAACAAAGGTTTCAATACAATTAAACCCCGTTATAACAATAGTACCTCTTATGACAATAACCCTATTATAACAATACTTTTTTTGAGGCTCTAATAGCAACAATGCATGCAAAACTGATTGTTTATAATGATAAACCTGATATGACATTCGGTTTCGAAACTCCCATGGACTATCGTTATAAAGAGGTTTAACTGTAATTGTGTTTATGTAGCTGGAAAGGAGCATTTCCGTCAAGTGGCAGTTTGAGTTCTGCGTACAGGTTTTATTTGAGACGATGCGGGTCGTGGTTTGGAAAACAGTACATAAATTTCAAAGTATATAAAACATTCGTTGTGAATTTTGACAAACAATTCAGAAGTGGAAGAGTCCATTTTGTATTCATTAGGCTACTCATGGAATTTTACTAGCTTCGACCTTCGAGTTGAATTACAACGCTGCCTTCTGTTTGCGATTCATATTCAGCACTCGTGATCACTGATATTGGTGATCTGTATATGTTGCATTGGGAGCGTTGCTCTCACAAATCAACCATTGGAATCGAGGATTTGCTGTACCAGTGGGTGAATTAGCTGATGGATAGAAGGATTCACCCATTTGTGAAAAACACCTCGACTCCCAAGTGAAAGGGTTGTGGAGCTCCCAATACGACATGTGCACATCAGTGGTCTCAAGTGACGAATTTGAAATCCCAAATGGAACGCAGCGATGTAGTTGAACTCAAAGCTATAGCCAAACCCTGTGAGTAGCCTGACTATGAAAAGTGGACTCTTGCACCCCTCAATTGTTTATCGAAAATTTTCAATGAAAACAACGAAACAAGTTGAGTTTGGAACTTTACTATTTAGTGAACATGACAGAAGAAAATTTAAAATACTACACCACACACTGGAACTAACAAGTTTACTTGAATTTTCGGTGGAAAAAGGATAAGGTACGCTGGAAAATACATCTGAATGTCAACGTCCACCTTCATCAGAAGAAGAACAACAACAACCAAAAAACAAACAGACATGTGCACTACTTCGTGGAGCATCCTTATTGGTTTTTGAGAAGGCCACACCGTTGGGTGCACCACCGATCTTTATGTTTCTTCTCTGGGTGGAGTCTAGAAGCTATGTCGTCCCCACAAAGCAGTCAGTGTGTGCATAGGCAAAGCTAGCCATGTTTATGAGGGGTAATGTCTGGATCTGGAATTGCCTCATAGCCAGCGATTCTGAAAGCTCTTAAGTAGGCATCATTGGGGGGGGGGGGGGGGAGAAGCAAGGTACATGTAGTGGCATTCTTCTATGGAGTATGGTTGGATTTCACGTGCATGGCAATCCCATTCCATTTCTGTCTTGACATCATTCAGTCAATAATGGATATATATTCTGGTGAAGCTGAGCACATACAACAGACTGCCAACAGAGCACTAGTAGGACAGTGTATGTTAGGACTAAAATCGAGTTACTGTTTTTAGTCACCAAAAAAACTTGGATCTAGTTTTGGGGGAAAGAAGCTTGTTTTGATAAATTAAGAGGGATGAAAAGAACTGAAGTCGGCATTAAAGAAATGCTACAGATGCAAGACCTAAGCAATCGCAAAAAGGTTTACTGATGCGTTTTCAGGTATGGGAGCAACTGTAAAACGAAAACGTTTCGAGACTGAACGATGATGTTCAAGTCCAAGAAATCTTGCTAGGCTACAAAGAAATAGATCTCCAGAGCTGGAAGAAGTGACTGGTCTTGGCCAGAAGCTGGCCCAACATTGAAAGGCTGAAGCAGATGGTGGAAGACGAAAGCAGGTACACGATAGCATTTGAATGTACTGGAACGGGAAAGATGAACTACAGGCGTATGCTTTACTTCTTCTGAAGGGTTGCCAATTAGTAATTCTGCAAGTATTCCGCAAAGAAATGCTAACGAGGTTATACAAAGTACATCAAAGCATCCAGCAGAATGTTGAATGGAATATTGAACTAAATTATAGAGTTAAGTCAGAAATGCAGCACTTGTGTACAAACTACGAGCCCAACATAAATTCACATGACACCTAGTTGAGAAAACTCCGTCGGCGAAACTAAAACTATATTTTTCTAGTTGCCGTCCATAAAAATATCCACTACCTGGACTAGGTTCCTAGATACTCTGCTGGAGGATTTAAACTCTTTAGATCCGCCCAGCTCAGGGGCCCAGCTGCGCATGTGCACGCACAGGCTTTCCGTAAATGGGTGTTACAGCGTTAGCCAGCTATCTCTTTTCCTCCAGCCTCCGGCAATACCACATCGCTACTGTTACTCGCCATCTTTCGCTTTCGCAGCTCTCATCGAAGACGCATCACTCCAGAAGAAATCTCTCGCATTTATCGCAAGATGTTTCGCCCGTCTTTCATCGAAGCTTTCACCACTTGAAGATTTCGAAGATGGTCGGTTCATGGATTAACTGACTCCACGAAAGAAAATTTATTCAGCCGTATTTTACACTCAATACCATCCACCCTCTGCGCCTTCTCTTCACGGCTATCAACCAAGCTTTCTCCCATCAAACCATCGCCTACAACCGTCAGCTGGCTCCCTCGATCGTTTTTGCAGCCACCAAGACCTTGCCCGTCATTATCGCCCTCACCGTGCATCATGACCCTTTTCGCCGTCTCTGACCGCCCGTCAACCCACTGTGATTCATCTGGGAGTGTCTCCTGGTTCCCCGCCCCACGACAAGACTCCACCGGCTGTTCTCATCGTCTCACACCCGCTCTGTCAAGCCTGCCGTCCTCACTAACCCACGTCTTGACTCCACATCGTCTGCGACCCTTCTCCAACCGTTCTCGGCCGTGCCATCCCAGCCCCGCTGCCGCCCACCACCGTACCGAACGCCGCCCATCGTTGCCGACATTCCGGCCTTTTTGTCACCGACCGTCTGCGACTGCTATTCACTCTTCGACAATCAAGCTGCTGCTCACGTCTTCTCTTGCTGCTTCTGTTCCTCTCTGACCGTTATTTTCAGCCCTTTCAAGCCACCTTCAACCTCACTCATCACCTACCGAGTTTCGTCACAGTTTTCTGGCTACACACTTTCTAACCCTACTTATCATCGAACTTCACTGTCGCTAACCCTCATTCATTGAAGCCTGCTTGCTGTTCCTCATATTTCATCGCTTCAACTTTTCCGGACCAGCGTTCTTCCCAACCAACCATCCCTGCTAGCCTACACAGCAATTCGTAGTCTGCTGTCCTTCGTCTTGCGTCTGGATCGGCCACTCAAACTTGCATCGACGTGCCTACTGCCCCTCACCTAACGTCGTCACAGCTAATTCGGACCTGCGCCCTTCAACTGCCGTCTCGTGCCAAAGGTTATTCATTGACTGAATGACTGCAACTCGCAGGCATGTCGCTATGTTAATTTCAACATTTTTTATTTTAAAAAAAAAAGGCAACTGAAAGCATAATGCAACAAAATTTTTTTGGGCCTCTCACAGTTTTCGGCCTATCCCTTTTGTGAAGCGCTTCTACCAACCCACTACACTGCAGTTCTTTTGTGAGCCACCGCCAACTTCTGGCGCTCGTTCCCATCCACTGACTCTTGCTCCCCATGCATGGCTATATATTATTAACCCTTTGACTGCTGAATTAATTTTCTATCTCCACAAAAGTAAGGGTAACCTGGACGGGACTCGAACTAGCAGCTTGAAGGAGCTCTTTAACTTCAGGCACACGCCTTTACCAACTCGGCCACGGCCGTCCCTATAAAGTCGGCTTGCTAGGGGAACCTAGTATTGTTGTCGTTTCTCCATTGTTGGCCATCTCGTCTATACTTTGGACTCTGTTTTTAGGACTGAAAGCTGTGCTTGTGTTTTTGGCGAGTATACTCGTCACCAGCACTGTAAGGGTTAAGCACGACGTCGAGCTACTGTGTGCTGCTGTTTTAGCAGATGGAATGATCACGTCACCACCGAATGTCAATGCTGTTTCATCTGGGTGGTGTTCTACCTGGAAAAGTGAGTTAATCCAGGGAATTCATCCAGGCTGCATTAACCACTTTGGCCTAAGTTTCACGGGTCGTACGTGTTGTGTGCGTTCAAGTCTCATTCTGTTTACGCCATTCTCACTTTCGCCAGCCCCTTTAGGTGAGCGTATTTTTCTTGCTCTTGCTAAGGTATGTTATGTCTTTATGACAGTTTTCTTTTTTAAAACGCACATCAAGGAAATTTGTCTGATTTGGTTTGGAAAACTTGGAAATGTCAGGGATTTTTATCACATGGTTTTAATGCCATCATGCTCATGCTTCATCCCTTGCTGCCTGCTGCTCCTCAACAACTTCCTTTGTAGCTTTGCTAATCTTCACTATTCTCCACTGACTTTCGATCCTCGTGTCAACTGACCCTCGCTAGGTTATTAATCACTGCATGGCTGCAACAACCAGACAAATGGTTTGACAACAAGACTTAAAATGTGAAACCCGCAACCATTGCACCTAGTCTGTCATTCTCTAACCCATTCCATCCACAATGGTTCTGGGGAAAAAACTACTCTGCTAGCTTACCATGGTTACATTGAAAGCCCTTCACCTCTCTCCAAACAGTCAATTGACAGCATGCACTCCATAGGATTTGAATGGTATGGTCGTGACTGGTCTGGGCAATTTGACCCTGCTTATACTCGCGTCTTTCAGACTGCCCCGGGCCCGGTTTGTCTGGATGTCCCTTCACCTCTTTATGACTAGTGCTCGCGACGGGTTTTAAACCTGCCCGCCATACACACCGTAGGCGCACTTGCACACCGTAGTGTTGAGGTTGCTAGTGTTAAAGACGGACCAAAAACCCTCCGCCATGCAGACCCTTGGCACACTAGCAGACCGTGATCTTGGGTTCCCTTTTCACGGT
>JAHWFP010257053.1:0-17558 GCA_023313725.1 Lithobius niger
ACAGGCAGGGCATATTATTGTTTGGCTTCTTTACCTCTTTCCCTCGCCCAAAAAAACTTTATTACGGTCAGCAATGATTAAAAGTAACAATGGACTCCCTTAACCCCCTCCCTCCACCCCACACAAAAAAATAACAAAAAGAAGTGTAAAAATTTTTTAACTTACCAAATTTCGAGCGTCGAGCATTTCTGTTTCTGTGTCTTTGTCCATGGAGAGTGGAGGTGACATTGCGTCAGTTCTTTTCAAATAATTCATCATTACAAGACTTCCCCACAGGGCCAACAGAACGAATCTGATCATTTTTAGGTTGGTTTATGGTGCTTTTCAATTCTTAACGATGATGCAAATACTTAGAAATGGCTTGAACCGGCGTAAACAGTTGCTTGAGGGGGATGCAGGATAAAAAATAATATTAAAAAAAAAACCAGGAGTATATAGAATAACTTTTTCTTCCTAAGTTCTACTTCCGATGCGGTACGGACAAAACTCTTGCGTCGTGCTTGTTCGTTTCGAAGTTGGCTTCTGGTTGTTCGGCGGAGCTGGCGAACCGTCGGGCGTGATTCGGCAACTAGAGATCAGTCCGTGAATAAAGTTCGTCAGGTCGTAGTAGTTGGGGACACTTCGCGGTGTGGAAAGGTATACCCGCAAACAACCGAATTGTGGAAGGTTTGTCCGTCGGGAGGTCGGATGGTTTTCCCCCTCGTGTTCGCTTCAGCTTGTTTAAGTCTAACCGCCGAGGCTGGCGTGGGATCGATACATGCGCGCTCCCTATTGGCTGGCTGCACCTCCCACCCGTCCTACACATTGACTGTGTCACACAACCCCCACCACTTCCCCCGCCACCCTCATACGTACACTCCGTTCAAACCTAGCGCGGACTCACGCAAAGCGACGAACTGCGCGCCTGCTTCTAGGGACGGAAGGCCCCCGTCATCTTAAAAGCAGATATCCGCAGGGAGCACCGATTCTGTGTGGGCTATGGCTACGTTAATGTATGTACATTCCAAAATGGGAAGCTAAACAAAATATATATTTTATTATTTTTTAATGGCCTATACTATTTTTAATGGCGTATTGCACGATGACCTCCAATGGGTTAAAATTTTTTTAAGTATCTAAAAGTGGACAAAGAAATTAGAAAAGTAGTTTCATTTTTGTTGAAAACAATAGCGTAGAAAAAGTCTCTGTACCTTAATCGATTGAAACAGAATGAGCTGGTTTTTTTTTTTATCAAAAATTAGCGGCTTGCGAGAGAACTTCAGGCTGTAAGCGGCTCTTTTTTTGGAGACAATGCTCCCACATCTCACGTAATGGGCAAACTGACGTAGGCTGCTGAGATTTTGCAATATGAATTCCGCGTGTCAAGGGACTCTTGATCTAAAATGATGGAATCGTTGGCCGTGTCGACAAAAGGAGTACAATGACCGGATGTCATATTTGCGTTGTGTTCCGTCGAAGTTATTGGTATTCCATAGTATTGGTATATTCTCAAAACATATTTTGCGTAGGTTTTAGAAAATCAGTACCGGGGCCACTTGCTTTCCGTGTCGTAATTTAATGCGATAGATGCCACCAAATTAATTTGAATCTTGTAACCAAACGAATAATCAATCACGTTTCGCAAAGTAATATTCAACGTGTCCCTCCTCCCCAACCCCCATCCCGCTTCTCTCACCTTTACTCAAGCTGTGCAGGGTATTTCCTGGCAACCCGCGGGGTCGTCGTCCCAGGCCACGGACTCACGATCATTGGGCCTTTCAGGTTGGACTTAGACGCCCGAATCACGGCAAAACCGACCGATTCTGCTCTGGATTACAGCTGCGTACATGTAACGTGATGATATGACGTCATATTTTACTCTATTTTGGAGCCAACACGTATTGTCATTCCCGCGTCCTATTTCACAACCATTTAAAAGCTATTCATATGAATATTTCTTTCATTTCTCTATCCCAACTTAACCTTCATCTTTGTAATTTTATTCATAGCTAACGTTTGTCAAGCCAATATTTGCGTCATTAGTCAGGCGAGCTATTTTCCATCAATAACTTTACCTACTTTATTTACTCTATAAACTACTTTATTTTCATCCAGCCACATTTAATTGTTTGTCCCCATCAGCATTTCCCCCATTTGTCCCAACATTATCGCCGCATAGGACAGGTTTGTCAATCCTTGAAATAAATATTGTAGGCGGAGCGAACAGATCTTCATTTCAAACTTATATTTAGTTTTTGTTGTAATGATTTGTTAAGACTCCTAAAAAAAATCTGGGTGCAATACTCTCTCGACTAAGTTGGGCTTTTGCCTTTTGGTGTGACGTACTGCTGCTCTTTGCTGGACTTCTTATTTTAGCTTTTTTTTTTCAAGTATAGGCCTAAGCTACGTATCATACTTTTTATTTTAACAGGCTTTCGTTTGCTCCAGTATTTAGTTTCTCTTTAGCTATTTGTAGCCTCTTTTCACAGCCCACCGCCATCGCCAATTCCAATCCGATCTTTCGTTTGGGCTCTACCCAGACTAAAAATGTGCAACCAACGGACCAACCAACTAATATTTTGCAATTTGGTGTCCGTTACACGCTACGCTTCACTCGCTTTGCTCCACCAATCATAAAATCATCTGTCCTTCCTGGCCACAAAAAGCGAAGACACGTATGCTCCTTTGGGCCTATCAGTTTGTGATTAGTTTCGTTGTCTAGCGGTAGTACGTTCTGGTGTGCGTTTGGGTGTCGTTCATGAAATAAAGATGTTCAGTTGCGAAAGTCGTCAAGTATACAGTATGTCTCAGAAGTCCTGAACCAGGTAGGCTCATATGGTATAAGTCTATACCATATGGGCCTATACCATATTATGCCTATGGTGTAAAAATCAGCAAACTATGAGCAAAATAAATTCATTTTGTTCCTAACAATGGGGAAATCACTGATTCCAGGGCCTTGGACTGAAAGCCAGGACTCGAACCCAGGACTATACATTGTATAGACTTATACCATATAGGCCTACCTGGGTCAGGACTTCTGAGACATACTGTATACAGGACGTCCATCCCTCAAAAAGCAAATCCTTAAAATTAGTAAGGCAAGAAGCACTGATTTTATGCGGTGCCCAATTCACGCACGTTCGGTTCCGGCATCTTATATATATTTTGTGTCAGTACCAGGTCATGCATAGTTTTTGCTTCTTCTTTTTGGTTCACTGATTTTAAGGATTTGTTTTTTGGGATGGGAGGGGGGGAGGCCAATATCATGCACTTTACACTTTACATTTTATGCATGAAGATCACTGGTGTTTGTGTTGAGAATCCATTGCTTGACAGCAATGCCAGAATCTAGAAACGTACAAGGGATGAAACAATCCAAACAACTGCGAACCGTCCACAGTTTAATTTTATGAACCATGAGCTAAGCTTCAAATATTCTGCAGCTCAAACAAATTAATTAAGGCAAACGCAAGTCTATCGCCCGCCAAGATTAAACGACATGATTAACCTCCGTCTTATCCAGATAACGTATATGAGATCATGGCAACCACTAGACACTTGCGTCTAAACAGCTAAGAGCGATGTGCTGTTTTCATACAATTCAGGAAAAAGAACAATGCAACAGAAAAGTTCGAAACTCGACAGAAGGGGAAGATTTTGCCAACAGATAACAAAAAACTCAGTAATGAACAAGTTAATGTGTTCTCTAGTTGGAAACAAAAATGTATGTTTGCCTGTATGGTGGATTGATTGCACGAAAATAAATTCTTCCATAAGATGCGAAAAGTTTTCAGTTTGTCAGTAGCTATTGTTTACAGTAATGATGTGTATTTGCTTGTTCTGGGTAGGGGGAGGGGGAAGCGTAAATTAAGAATTATCAACGTTAATACAGATGCAAACTCACAAATAGAGCCTGTTTGACTCTCCGTCCTGTTTAAGCAATTTAAGGACGGCATCTTTATGATAAGAATGTACCGAGGGGATCAAAAAGTTTGGTCTTCTAACAATGATCAACTACAACAATTAAATTGTGGCTCGTATCCCCATACTCACAGTTCGCTCGAACGCAACGAACTATAATTTGAACTTCAATTCCAGGGAACAAGGATTGTGACATGCCAGCTTCCCGCGTAAATGTACAAATTATAGTTCGTTGCGCTCGAGTGAACTCTAGTCCATTTTTATTCGTTTTCCTGCACAGCTGTGAGTATGGGGATACGAGCTCTAATGTTTTTTTTTTTTTTTGTAAACTTAATGTTGAGTTAATAATTGTTTAGTTAATAATTGCTAAGAGTTTGGTTGATAGACCAGCGACGATTAGGACAAACGTAAAAAAAAATTATCTCTTTTCTTACTGCAGCTTAAATTTCTTTTCGATTTCCAGTTTAATGATATAGGTTAATGACATCATTGCCGCTTAATACCACCACGGTATATTCATTATATTTACCGTTGGTGACAAAGAACGAAAAAGTACGGTGATAAAGAAGGAGTGGTGCTTTAGAAATGACTGGTTGTTATGCTTAGAAAAGATTCTATCAACTAACTATTCGCTAAAGATCGACTTGTAACTAAAGACACATATAGAATACAAAGTTTTTAAAGTTCAGCTTCGAGCAACTTTTATGTCTATGGGTCGCCCCTGATTTCAACTTCCACGCATTCCTTTGAGCACTGCAGAACAGGATCGGGCTAGGAGGGGTCGGGCATCATGGGATGTGGTACTGCAGGCCTAGGTAATTATAATGTCATAGCAAGGTTAGGAAAATTTAGAGGGGCAAGAAATGAGTATTCTCCACGGCAAAGGCCACTGAGGGAGCGACGTAAGCTCTTCCAGTGGGTCTGGGACAGAGCTCCCCGAAAGCCAGCGTAATTTTGGGAAAATTGCGTGAATTTGAAAAGGTTTCCCGCAACTTAAGAGATGCAATTTTTATGTTATTTCTTTTTTTATTTTCATTAATTTTTTCTGTTTTTTTTTTTTAACAAGGGTCTCCTGTGGTGCAGGGCCTTCCTGGATCCTGCACTACATGAGGCCCTTGCTCCTGGGCTGCCCATGCCTACGCTATTGCAGAACCACTTTATAATAATATAATAATAAATAAATAAATAATCGAAGTTTCAATGTAACTTGTGTGAGCTACCATAACTTACATAAATTATAAATTAATACATTAGTACAAAAATCAAAAAACAAAAGAGATAAATATTTTTCTTAGACGTTTTATAAAACATTTCCTTCATTTCTCTTCATATTTTCAATGGATTTTATACTTTTATACTTTTCTACTAATAAATCTTTTAACCTAGTTTTAAGTTTGATAATACTTTCATATGATAACATGTCACTGTCTAGTTTATTGAAAATGTCAGGTACATATAACGATGTATTTCTTACTCCATAACAATTATCCATTCTGGCAATTTAAATAATAATAATAATAATAATAATACTTTATTGCTTATACAGTCTCGAAGTCCATCCGGACTTGTGTGAAAAGCAAACATTAATACACAAAAAACAAATAAATAAATAAATACAACAATATATACACTTTGTAATAAATAATGCATTCTTGAACAATATTTTACAAAATCCTATATTAAGAGATAAAATACTATTCTTCTTCAACATAATGTAATTATTTATAACAAATTTCTTAATAATTGCAAAGTTAAACTACGTCATTCAACTAACTTAAACCATAATGTAACAAAAATGTTTTTAGTTGTGGTTTTAAATTCATGATACTAAAATGAATTTACATTTTTTCCGGTAATCGGTTAAAAATCACAGGCACATAATATTGTTTATTCCTTCTACCGTATTTATTTATCCATCCCGGTACTTTAAATTTATTTGTTGGGTTTCTTAATCGTTCTCATTTTGCTGAATTGTAGTTTTTGTGGTTATTTGTAAAATAATTTTTAATTATAACTATTTCGTCTCTTAATTTTAGTATTGTCAAAATTTCATATTTTTTATAGAACTCTTCCGTGTTGTTTCTGTTATTTCCAAATAATGTTTTTACAATTTTATTCTGCAGTGTTTGTAATCTGTTTATTATCTCTGATGGAAATCCATAAATTTCAATTCCATATCGTAACTGACTTTCTATCCATGTAAATATTTTTTTTATTTTTGTCATCTAGTTAGCTAAGTTTATTTATCAGCATTTTTATGTGTATTTTAAAATTCCAATTGAGGTCAATGGTTATACCTAAATACTTTGAATTTCTCTTAGTTTCTAGAATAGTACACGGGTTTTCACAATTTGAACTGATTTTATTATTTAACTTACACTCACAGTCTTTTTCATGCACACAAATTTTAGTATTTTCATTTTTAGTCCTTTTAAGAACTGTAATCTCCATGTAAAACGTTTTATCAGTGCTTATGTACATATCATTTTTTTTATCAACCAACAATTTAGTATGTTAAAATCCTCCTGTTAGTTATCCGCCATTTCTTTTATGGAGTTATTTAATGATATCATGATCATATCATCAGCAAATAGGTATAAATATGTATTTTCAATGCCAGTTTCAATGTCATTTACGAAAATCAAGAATAGCAAAGGGCCAAGAACTGACCCCTGTGGTACTCCGAACTTAACATCAGTAGGATCACTTATTTCATTTTCTATTTTCACTGTTGTTTTCCTGTTTGTTCTGTAATCTTTGTGTATGTTATAGACTTTTCCTCTTAATCCTACTTTTTCACATTTTTGTAATAATATTTCTTTATCGAAAGAGTCAAATGCTTTCTGTAGATCAATTAAGATAGTACCTATATAGTTACCATCATTTAGTGCTGATGTTATTATTTCATTGATTTCAACCAATAAGTCTGTTGTTCCTTTCTTTTCTGTATAGCCGAATTGCAGGTTAGTTAATAATTTAAACTTATTAAAGAAAGATTTTATTTTATTTGCAAAAAATGTTTCCATGACTTTATTTATGACAGATAAAAGTGAAATTGGTCTATAATTATTTACATCTGCTTTAGATCCATTTTTATGTAACGGTCTTAATATTTATGATTTCAATAAGTCCGGCCATTTTTCATCATCAATTATTTTTTTTTATTAAAATACAAATTACTTTTGATGTATTTTCTTTACTTTCTTTAATGTGCTTAGTTACTATACCATCTATTCCAGCTGAATTTGTTTGTTTTAATTTCATTATGATTGTTTCTATTTCTTTTTCCGTAGGTTCTTCTATAAACATTGTTTCTTTTGGCATTCTTTTATGACATAGATTTTTTAAAAACCTCTTTAAAAAATTTTCCATTTGTTAAATTCCTTACTTTCTTTTCATAATTTTTTTCAGGAGCGGTACCTGTTTCGCAAAATGTTTTTCTTTTGGATTTGTTTTGGCAAAAGCAGTGCTTATTATTTGCTCAATGTTCTCCTTCTTATTTGTTTTGCCAGTTAATTCATTTACAATGTCCCACATTTGTATCTTACTTTTTTCCCCTTTATCAATTAGATTTTTATAATAACTTTGCTTATCTAATTTTATTTTATTTTTTACCCTTTTTTTTAATGCTAAGTATTCTAGTTGTACACATGTTTCAACAATATTAGATATTTTAGTGGTTTTCCATAAGGTATTTTTTTTTTTATTTATTAGCTCGATTGCATCATTGGTTACCCAAGGTTTTCTTCCTTTGTTGTTATCTTTGTTTTTACTTTTAATTTTTATTTTATTAAACTCATAAATGGATTGGATAGTTCTATTAAATTCTTCATACATATTATTAATTTCATTTTAACTTTTGCCAGTTTATCTCATTTAATTCTTATATTATAATCTTATCTTTGTATTTAAAGCTTTCTTTATTTTTATTTTGTTCATTACCATTGTTCTGATCTGATTACCATGTGTTCTGCTCCAAAGCCATCACGCTGTAAAGTAGTGGTCAGATATTTTTTCTTCAATTGTCACACTTTCTGTCATCCATGTTTTACATTTTATGTATATATGATCAATACAGCTTTTTTGCAATATTAACTCATTTTATAATAATAATAATAATATCAAATAATATCAAATAATAATAATAATAATAATAGAGTTTTCCACAGAAGATGGAGGGAAAATGGAAGAGCTGGTAGCCACTTATACCAGTCCCAATTTGATTGATTGCGTTGTAGGTCATCTAATGCTTCCTTTTCAGAAAGTTGGTGAGGGGGAGACCATTCAGTACACGTTTAAAACTGGACACGGTCCGTGCGGACACAGCCGCCTCTGGCAATGAATTCCAAGCAGGAACCAGTCTGATTGCAAAAAAACTTTTTACGGCAATTAAGTCTACACTGGGGAACCTCAAGTTTCCATGAGTGACCTCTAGTGACACTCGCAGAATAATACAGAAGAATGGCAAATCAACAGCGAGAAAACCATTTAAAATTTTAAAAGGAAGCAGAAGGTCACTTTGTTGACCATTCGTATGTTACGTGATGTGGATGCAACGCAAAAACCACGGCAAGTAAAAATCAAGACATGTTGCAAACGATCACTGATTTGTCTTCCCTCTCCATTGTCTATGGCCGGGTGAATTTCGGTCGAATGGAGCCCTGGTCACGGTTGTGACCTTAATAACGGGTTCAGTGAGTTATCTTTATGCCAGTGGAGGAGGTGCCATAGCGATTAAGGCGCTATGCAAATGATCTGGGGGCGAACTGGGTAACTGGTTTGGATCCGGGTCATGCCACTCCGACGAAACGTAAGTGCACAAAGGTGGCTTACTGAACTACGTTATTTCTAGTGTATGGTTTTCGCTATTGGCTAATTTTCAATTTTCCTTAACGATCACTTCAACAGTATCAATGAAGAGGCCTATCGAGAACGCTATGGGAATGCTTTGAATGACCTACTCATGATACTCATGAACTTCACGACGATAAATTGTCATTGCTCTTCGTTCAGTCTTTTGGTTATAGTCCAGTAGAATTAGCTAAAATTTCGACGTAATTGCCTGGAACTAATTCAGAAGGAGATGAAACTTGGAAGATATGTTCTGAATACCATTGTAAGCTTTCCCCTAAAATTCCCCACCTTTCGCACTTGAGCTCCCGCCGCCATCTTGGAAAATGGCGGCCGTTTTCACATTTTTTGAACGTATAGTCGAATCTATGCATTTCTTTGAAAGGAAGATGTGTTGCAAAGTTGCTTAATACATCATATCACATGTAACACATCTTCCTTTCAAAATATGCATAGATTCGGCTACACGGTCAAAAAACGAAAATAAATGGCCACCATTTTTCATTTTTGATTGCATTGTATAGCCGAGTCTATGGATTTTTTGAAAGGAAGATGTGTTACAAAGTTTCTTAATACAGTGTATTAAGCAACTTTGTAACACACCTTCCTTTCAAAAAATGCATAGATTCGGCTATTGTCAAAAAACGCGAAAACGGCCGCCATTTTCCAAGATGGCGGCGGGAGCTCAAGAAAGAAAGTTGTGGAATTTTGGGGAAAAGTTTACAATGGTATTCGGAACATATATACCAAGTTTCATCTTCTTCTGAATTAGTTCCAGGCAAAAAGCTAATTCTAATGTATTGGTGCGCCTTTGTTTCCTCCATTTCACGGGAAGTGAGTTTCAAAGTGGGCTTCTGCACCGCAATGTTTGCCGAGCTCCATATAAAATCCGATTATTTTTGGGAAAAAAAAATGTCCTTGCTGTTTTAATTTCTTCAACCTGATTACATCTTTTTTCTTCTTTAATTTTCTCTTAGAAATGTAGATTAAAGTTCAATTTAGTCTTGAACTTATAGTCTTCATCAAAACGTTTAAGCGGTCACTGCACATATATGCGTTATGGTGTATCAAATTTACTGTTCATCCAAAAATTTCCATGTAAAAATCTAAGTCGCCCTGAAACAAACATTTTCTTCTTTAATAAGAATTCTAATCTATTCCGTATTCTTCTTTAGTAAAGCACAGAGATATTTTAATTCATTGGGTCGCCATGTGAAAATGAGAGCAACCCACTCTCTTTTTCTGAATGTTGAACAAAAAAAGAAGAGATTTCTTCTTGTGGGCCTGGCTTTTTTCAACAACATTGAAGCTTTGCACACGTTTCGTTTTATTGTCTCTCCGTCTGACTTGGCGACTGCCACAAATTTGTATATCTGCATTTTATTGAAGAATTATTCGAAACAATCTGAATATTGGGACAGTTTGCTCTCTCATATGTTTGTTGTGGAAGACGTGTATCCCATCTGTGTATTTTGCGCACACTGACTAACAAACGCTGAGTTTCGTTCGCTTCGCTCACTCAATCAGCACATCCCCTGACCCAGACTCCATGCACTTACATATGAATGTTTCCACCGGAAATAAAGAATTAGGCCTATGTATAACAAAGTACAAACCTTTAGCCCTCCGGCTTTGTCATCTTTCTTCCGGGATATGCAGAAATTAAATAGCGTTTTCAATATTTTTAGTTTAATTGTCCACAACGACAGTACTTTTAGCTAACGGCTAATGCCTCATTCAGCGTGATGGGGCTTAACCCGGCGTCACCCAACACGGCAACGACCCGTCCCCAGGTTCGTGTGTGCTTTTTATTTTTAATGGACTCAGTGTCGAACTTGGCATTAACTTCTTTTTTGTAGAAGAGAAATGGATGCAAATTTGAAATTTATTGCAAGAAATCTGTTGAATCAATTATTGAAGCCATCTTTTTCCTTGCAGTTTTTTTGCCGTGGACTCGGCCAAATACATAGTTGAAATATCGTAAAAAAAACTTGTCGTTATGTAAAGAAGTGAAATCATATCAAAAACCAAAACTGGTAAAAGGGACCGCCAAGATCCGAATGATTCGTCCCTTCAAAGGAGTGATATCAACACCCCAAAACATTCCAGAAGTTAATCGCACCGACTAATAGTTTGAAGGTTAAATGAAAACTAGAGCATTGCTACCCCAGATATAGCGCCAGAGGCGATCATTTAAACAATTTTGAGGTTTTCTTTTACTGATAAGGCCTTTTTTAGGTAGAAGGCCCTCCTTCCTCGCCCCCGCACCTGTTAAACCCTCTCCTGATAAATGCATACTACCGATGCGCCAATTAGGCCGATGTCAAGACACATCAACTTAGCACACTCTGTGTGGGAAAACGACGGTGTACAGTGTCTGTAAGTGAAGGGGTCCGGGTAGTAAGAAACAGATATGTCAACATAATCCATTTCCTCTCCCCCTCATACTAACTTAACACCATGACTTCAAAAGTACGATTCCCAAATTCAACTAATGTGAGCCATGGTTTAAATTATGGTAAATGCACATAGGTCAACGCACGGCGGAAACTCATGCATTTACTTTTGGTAAATGCAGAGAACGGATACTCAAGCGTGGAAAAGCCGACTAGTGGTTAAACGGAAATAAAGAAGAAAAAAGGATTAAAAAAAAAACCTTTCATGGCTTGCCCACCCGGTCCTTTTGCCTTAAATCTGCCACTGGCGTTAATTTTACAGTATTACCAAAACCAGGCAAGAATTCTATCCTTGTTGCTGTTTAGGTTGATGGTACCGCTATTTCCGTATTTCCTGCTGCCCCATGAATGGCTTCTCTGCACCACCCAACTTATTTCTCCAATATCTTCCTTGTTTTGCATCCGATTTTTATTCTACTTCCTGTGTTGTACAAGTAGCACGATTCCCCACATCGCCATAGGTGACTTCCTATACGAGTATGCTATTAAAAGCAACCCATATCCAAGTATTAAGGATTTATTTGACTGGTACGGGACTTCTGGGACATACTGTATACAGCAGTATGGTTTCACACGGACGAAGAACTATAGCAATTTTACGGTATCTGAAACCTAACACAATAGTTTATTTGTGGTCTTTCGTTCAGACACATAAGCCGAATTTTTTTGCAAGGACGGCCGGCTTGTCCCAAAAATTCGGCCGAGATTCGGCTAGATTAAGCCAGCCAGATATTTTTCCGGCCGAGATTCGGCTAAGCTTAGGCTGAAAAAAAACTTTTACATTGTTGCTTGTATGATAGAACTATATAATAGCTTATTACTGCATCCTAGCTTGATTATAGTACGGTACTTAAGATTGTCACCTAGTTTTGCGCTGCTGTCTGCGTTTTAAAACAGTATTTTATTCACAACTAACAAATTTATTACACTTTTAAACTAACAAGACGAGTTATGCTAACATTCTTGTTATTTGTTTGTTTTGTCAGTCCGCTCACTGACATTATTGTCAGAACAATATCCAGCATATCATAAGTAGTGGGTATTGACATACTTTTGCAACAATGGTCCATCTATACGTGATTTATTGTGATAGTTTTGTTCTCCCGAGGCTTAGCCGAGGCGTTAAGAGCCGAGGAAACAAAACTATCACAATAAATCACGTATAGAGGGACCATTCTTGCAAAAGTATGCCAATAACTAATTTATAACCATGCTTTAAATTTTTTCCCCCGTTATTATCATACTTTTGCCATTTTCATTGTTGTAAACAGTCCTTATAAATCCCTTATTGGATTCTAACAACAATGGTTAGAGCAGTACAACAATGCAACCTATTGTTGCAATAAGTAAAACAACAATATTGCAACAATACTGTAAGTAAAAATGTGTAGTTACAACAATACAACCTATTGTTGCAATAAGTATACATGTATACTTAGTATTAGGTTAGGTTAAGTAGGGTAAGGTAGGTTAGTATTTGAGTGCATGGCTCTGTAGGCCCGTTAGGACTCAAATAAAAATCAAATCAAATCATGTATACTTATTGCAACAATGCTGCAACAATACTGCAATAATGCTGCAATGTCGCATCGATGCCCAGCCTGTACGCTTTATAACTCATCTTCTTTAACAAATGCAAATCTATCTTATGCATTCTTACGGAGAGATTGACCATGGTTTCTTAAAACTGATTCACCTTCCACTTCAGCCAAAGCATGGCTCAAAACTTCATCTTCATCTTCGTCGAACAATTGGTCAACGTTCAACGAAACACTGAATTTAACCATCTACATAATTAAAATCATACGATGTGCGTGCGTGCTTACGTGCGTGCGTGCGTGTTTGTACCTCTACTCCTCCGGAACCATCGCACCTACAAAGATGGGAGTTGTACCAAACGAAAGATAATTAAATTTCGCTTTTAATATGCCTATTTTCATCGCTGTAACTTGATATTATCACCCTCAAATAATTGAAAGAAACTGAAAAACTAACGTCAAAGTTTTTTTTACCCGCATGATGTTTGTTCATGACGTCATGAGGTTCGTTCATGACGTCATAGTTTGTTCATGAAAACCTCCTCGAGCGAAGAGAGATGATCTGGAAAAGGATGCACGGACGACGTATTTTGCAACACACCACATATACATCTTAAAATTAGTTTTGTATTAACCAATGAATTGATGAATGCATGGAAAAATCAAAACAATAGATTTGGTTTTAAAAGGGTGTCAAACATTCGTATTTCTGAATCACGGAGGCGCGTGGATTGAAAGAGCAAAGCGATCGACTTCGACATAAAGCTCTATCGTAGGAGCATCGTAGGAGATTACATCTGACGTGCTGCAGATGTTTCTCCAAGTGAGGTATCATCAGAAAGTGAAGTGATAAAACGCCCATGGAAAAATCTGTACTGAGCAGGACGTAAAGAACAATATTCTTAAAATAAGTAAAACAAGAAAACCCATATAAAGTGTACACTAATAGAAATTACAAGTGATATGTGGTTCTTGGTGGTTACATCGATTCAGTCACGTTTTTGAGGAAATGTCTGCACTGATTAAGTGAGCGAAGCGAACGAAAATCAGCGTTTGTCATCAGAAACAGGGCTTTTCTGATAAATTGCTTGATCTTAACTTTTTGCTTGACTCCTTGGACGTAAAAAAATAATATTGACATTCTCTCGAGATAACCGATATCGCATACTACACTCTTATAATTTGCTTGGTCGTTTTTTATGTGAAGGTATGTCTGTATCATAAGTGTTGCAGCAAGAAGTCTTCTCGAGGGCAGCGAGACGACGCGGAATGAGCGAGCGAAGCGAGCGACTCCGCTACTCTACATAATTAAAATCATACGATGTGTGTGCGTGTGTGTTTGTACCTCTATTCCTCTGAAACCAAAGCACCTACAAAGATGGGAGTAGGACCAAACGAAAGATAATTAAATTTCGCTTTTAATAGGCCTATTTTCATCGCTGTAACTTGATATTATCACCATCAAATAAGCGAAAGAAACCTGAAAAATTAACGTCAAAGTTTTTTTTAACTCTCCTGGTGTTTGTTTATGACGTCATGAGGTTCGTTCATGACGTCATAGTTTGTTCATGAAAAGCTCCTCGAGCGAAGCGAGATGATCTGGAAAAGGATGCACGCAAAAAATAACCTAAAAGGACGACGTATTTTGCAACACACCACATGTAGATCTTAAAATGGGTTTTGTATATAACTGACTTGATGCATGGAAAAATCAAAACAATAGATTTGGTTTTAAAAGGGTGCCAGACATTCGTGTTTCTGAAGCACGGAGATGAGTGGACTGAGCGATAAAAGTGAGCGATTTCCACGTAAACTAAGCCCTTTGCAAACAAAAAAATCGTATGTGTTGAATGGTTAAGATAAAATGAAGGCTTGCTGAGGAACGTGACAAACGAACTGTGAGCAACATTTGCAATGAGTTTGCACAGTCAGTACATCGAAATAATCAGTACAATAATCAGTATATAGAAATTCCATGAATCATGGATCGTGTTGAAGCTATTAGTTGCACACTGAGATGATCGAGAGAAGAAAAAAAAATACGCGAAAACAACCTAAACGGACGACGTATTTTGCAACGTAATACATATAGATATTAAAAAACGGTTTTAAAACTGGTTTTAAAACGGTGCTAAACATGCATGTTTCTGTAGCACGGGGGTGCGTGGATTGACCAAGCAGAGCGAGCGATTTCCACGTAAAGTACACCTTTTCAATGTGTGTCTCGCTTTGCTGTATCAATCTTTCATCGCTCACCTTCGTAGGAGATTACCTCTGACGATCTGCATATGTTTCTCCAAGTGAGGGATCATCAGAAAGTGAAGTGATAAGACGCCCATGGAAAAATCTGTACTGAACAAGACGTAAAGAACAATATTAATAAAATAAGTGAAACAAGAAAACCCGTATAAAGTGTATACTAACACAAATTACAAATGATGTGTGGTTCTTGGTGGTTACATTGATTCAGTCAAGTTTCTGAGGAAATGTTTGCGCTGATTGAGTGAGCAAAGCGAACGAAAATCAGCGTTTGTCATCAGAAACATGGCTTTTCTGATAAATTGCTTGATCTTTTTGCTTGACTCCTTGGACGTAAAAAAAATAATATTGACCTTCTCTCGAGATAACCGATATCGTGTACTAAACACTCTTATAATTTGCTTGATCGTTTTTTATGTGGATGGTCTGTATGTATCATAAGTGTTGCAGCAAGAAGTCTTCTCGAGCGCAGCGAGACGACGCGGAATGAGCAAGCGAAGCGAGCGACTCCGCTAGTCAACATCATTAAAGACGTATGATGTTAGTGCGTGTGTGTTTGTACCTCTACTCCTCTGGAACCAAAACACCGACAAAGATGGGAGTAGGACCAAATGAAAGATAATTAAATTGCGCTTCGGATAGGTATATTTTCATCACTGTAACTTGATATTATGACCCTCAAATAGGTGAAAAATCGTTCAAAACTAGCTTCAAATTTTTTTTTAAACCATCATGTTTTTTCATGACGTCATAGTTTTCTCGTGCACGGGTTAAAATTTGAGATGATCTGGAAAAGGATGTACGCAGAAACATAACCTAAAAGGACGACGTATTTTGCAACATACCATACGGATAGATCTTGAAGTTTTGTATGAACTGACTTGATGCATGGAAAAATCGGGCCCGTAAATCTGGTTTTAAAAGGATGTCAAACATTCGTGTCTTAGAAAAACGGAGATGCGTGGATTGAGCGAGCAAAGCGAGCGATCTCCACGCGTGCAAACAAACAAATCGTCCAAAAACTATCCAATAAATCACTTACTGTACCCCATTGTTGGAAAAAGGATGGCTATAACTATTACTTGTTCTACGGCACCACTACCGATGCCACAAAACGACAGCGCGTTGTATCAAAATTCAGATTATGGAAATCATTCAAGAGTGATCGATGACGAAGTCCCTGTCGATGCGTTACTATGATACAAAACCAAACGCTAGATTGCCAAGCATTGCTTGCCATACACGGTTGCAAGTGTTTCAAACTAACCTCTGTTTGGAACATGGTTGGTTTGACAAACAATTAGCAAGATCGGAAAATTTCGAATCTTTTCGTGAATGATTTCACATTTTAGGCAACTACTGATCTTTAGTATGTGCTGTGAAGCGAAGCATAAAGCAACTTGTATGATTCGGCTTAAGCCGTTTTTTTTTCCCGTCGCCGGCAAGCAGCTAGCCGAATTTTTTTACGGCCGGGATTCGGCTTATGAAATATATTCGGCTGCGCTGGCTAACGGTGGCCGTTACCTTAGGGGACTAAGTTAAACGTTACCTTAAACATCAAACTATAATAATAATTACACACAAAAAGGTCAAGTGTGCCGTAAAAAAAAGGGTTATATTATTGAAGTTTCATTTTACTTGTTAAAATGTACACGGATAAACATTGGTGATTTTTAATTGAAATAATCAAATGTACAATTGAGAAAATAGGCTCTGTTGTAAGTGCTGTTGTGCTTTACGTAACGTATGATTGGTAAAGCACAACAGCACTTAAACAGATGCAATTTTCTAAATTGTACATTTGATTATTTCAATTAAAAATCACCAATTTTTATCCGTGTACATTTTAACAAGTAAAATGAAACTTCAACCATATAACTCCTTTTTTTACGGCACACTTGAAGTTTTTATTTGTAATTCGTGTACCTTTTTTACGGCTATGGTGTCGCGCTATTAAGGTTTATGCATGCAGTCGATTGTTGCATGCATGAAGAATGGATCTGGTGTTTGCTGAGTGGCATTGTTCTCTAAATACAATGGTTAAAACAATGTAAAACAATCAAAATGATCGTTTAGGGTCCCGTAACTCCGGAATAAAAGTCCAATTTGAAAAGTGGTCCCTGTAAGGTTGAAGCCCAGGGAAATTTCTGGCTCAGATCATGTTTCAGATTTTAGGTAGGTGCAGTATTTTTTTCTGAAACCGTGTCATCCAAGAAGAATAAGAACAAAAACCAGAACAACAACAATAACACGTGAACAGTTTTCAAATCTATGTGTGGCTTCCTACGTTTATTTTCTTGCACGGAATTGCATAAAAGTTGGTGTGAAGTTTGGAAAAGTTGCTATCTACTATCTGGCTAAGTTTGGTCGAAATATATTGAATAGAAACGGAGAAATTAATTATTTTAGTTTTGCTGGAGAGAGGACTTTAATCATATATATACACGGGTATCGCCGTGTATGATAATATACTAATTATTGCTATAATAATAATAATAAAATCGCTTCAATGCCATATTAATAATTAATAGTTATCTACATTAATAAAAAC